>CABHPP010063192.1:0-11242 GCA_902168425.1 Peromyscus attwateri | reverse complement strand
CAGGAGAATGTGCAGAATACTCTGTCCAAGCTGCTCAGTTACTTTTTCCACTGTCTCTGCCTTGCCATGAGTCTTGGTTTAAATAAAAATAAATACAATAATTCCTTATTATTGGACATTCTACATTTTCTGTTAATCTAATTTTTCATGAATTTACAAATAATAATGTATTTTTATCGGTTTCCTTGTGCTATTAAATATATATACACACTGTGCTGTAATCAAATCAGAGTGAGCACCCTGTCTATTCAATAATTAATCATTTCCTCTTTTTCAGAATCAAATATATATCTCACATATCTTACTATCACATTGTCTTCAAAGACCAGGTCAAATGTCTTTCTTCCATGTCATAGTATTTCCTCTATCTCTACCTCTTTGAATTTACACAGTACTTAATTAGATCATTACATCACCTTTTCTTATTCATCTGAGAAATTGTGGATTTGTCTTTTACTTTCTTCTAGCTTATAACCACAGCAAAGCCAGAAGTCATCTCTATGCTTGTAATAGTTAGGAATATTTTCCCATATGGAAAAGGAAAAAGCTCTTAGGGTTAAACAAAGTTAATTTCAATTAAGTCTACATTTTAGAAACTCCATACAAATACAATTTAATGTACTGAATTTAATCCCTTCTGGTATTTCACAGGTGGATGTGATATACTAAATCTGATTAAGAAAAAAATGTTATTCTCAAGGGATGGCCACTTGTTGAGAAGAAAGACATAAAACCTTTATATAAGTACATGACTAGATGAAGTTATAAATTGGGAGACATTCAAACACAGGTGTAATACAATGGAAACTGAGAAAGAGAGACGCATTGAGGTCAGTTGTGACTAAAACACTCTCTGCTGGGAATTATGTAGATATCAATTAAAAAAAAAAAAAAGAAAAGAAAAGCTCAGTTTCAAAATGTGCTCCAGCCCTACAGTTCTGATGGCTGCTCTTCACAGTTCACCTGTGTTAATTGGCTCCTCGTGTCTCTCAACATGTTGAACATTTCTTTCTCAGTGAAACTGGATGATCATTTGGAGAGTATAACGTACTCCATTCCTGGTCAGTAGCCAACACCACCATCAGTTTAAGATCCTTACGTTTAGAAAATCTCGAGGAAAGAATCTTTATTAAAAGGGGCAAGCAAACGTATCTTAAAATACAGACATAGGAGTGTGATGGATGGATTACTTCATATAATGCAATGAAACAGTTCAAAGTGATGTTAACAAAATATGTATTTCTTGTTTTAAGAGGAATTACTTCTTTATGTTTATATGAAGTTCCTCAAATAGTCTGTGCAGTTGGGGAAATCTATGCTTAAAAAGCAGGGAAGTTCTCTCAGTAGAATATTGTGCTGTCCTCACAGTACGGAATGATTAA
Organism: Peromyscus attwateri; assembly: GCA_902168425.1. Lineage (NCBI taxonomy): Eukaryota > Metazoa > Chordata > Mammalia > Rodentia > Cricetidae > Peromyscus > Peromyscus attwateri. Next base: position 9,860 of record CABHPP010063192.1, on the reverse strand, counting down.
TAAAATATTGTCTTTGGAATAAGTAATATCTTAATGTGTATTTTAATATTTACTTTGAACAAATATGAAAATAATTTTGAGAAACAAGTTCTTTGCAAAGTTATCTAGTCCCCTTTTGTCTTAACTTTTCATCCTAATATATATATATATATATATATATAAAATTTTATGAGTTATTACTTTCTTGTACATACTTTATATTTATAATTATGCTGTTTATTATTATTCTATGAGAAATAAGTTATTATTAATTTTATAATGGTAGCTTTTAGGATATTCACTAAAAGTAAAGCTTCCTTACAGTAAAGCAAACAGTGTAAAGTAGGAAAATAGTGAAGTCAGGATCTCAATCACTACTTTTTCATTCAAATATATTTTAGTATGTTTTCTGTGTTCTTAAACCACCCATTTGCTAAGAGCAAGAAGCTTTAACTACTGACAACTCCATAGGACAGTTTAGGGTTTTAAAACTATTACATCACAGAGAACCAACGTTTTACCCAAGTCATACCTCACAGTACTCCAACTCTTTTGGTTTATATCCATCTCTAATCCATTTATCCATCTTTTAAAAGTCTATGTATCTCTCAACTATCCTAGATACCTCTATCTGTCATTTATCCATACATCTATGTTTATGTCATCTATTCTACTGTTTATGCATTTCTATATGTTTACATGTCATCTATCTATATTGACCAATCTATCCATCTATCTGTCATCATCTATGAATTCATCTATGAACTCCTTATACCTATGTATCGATATATCATCTACCCATGTATAATCCATGTATGCATCTATCATCTATTCATCTATTTGTATCTATCATCTCTTACCTATCTATCAGCTATCTATTCACTTGTCATCTTTCTATCACTTTCATATCTCACAATTTCTTATTCCCCTTTTAAATAAGATGAAACCTATTATAGTGGCATAGTTTGCCATTATTCATTTATAAAATTTCACTATAATTTCTTCAAAAATTTTTCAAAACCAATTGTGTTTTTTGTTTCACTGTGTTTTTGTACTTTATACAGTTGGCTTTTCTGGTAAAGAAACTTCATTTACAGTGAAAATCCTAACAAGCTATCACTGCAAGTCAATAATAGCCTAACACTCACAGGGAAATAATAAAGTAGCATAATTACACACATAAAGTATGTATAAGAAAATAAAAACTATAAAGCTAGTTCATATTCTACTCCCAGTGCCAACTTTATATTACTGTATCTGGCTTAAATACACACTTATTTGATGTGTGTTAAAGAAAAGAAAGTAATTAATGTTTTTTCCTCACACTGTATAGGCCAAGTATAAATTGCCTCCATACACTAATGAATTGGCCATCACATATTTTAGAGAGTGGAGAAGACTGGGTATACATATTTCTTGGCAGTCTGGAGAAACTTTAACAGTTTATTAATTCCATTTTCTCCATGATAAATATCTGATGTGGTGGGATCACTATCTAGGGGTGTACAAAGCTGATAATGAAGTATAAGCTGGACTGCTTTACCTATCAGGCAGTCCTATATCTGAGCTGGGCATCTCAGTCAATTATTAGTGTTCATATGCTAGTTGCTACCTTTTTGTTTTAAACAGTTTGCATGTTTCATTAAACTTTTTAGCTATGCTCAGCAGCTGGTGCACTTTTGTTATTATGAAGTATTTACTTAATTTGGGGAGCAATATGTAGTGCTTTTTAAAGTAAAAGTAAAAACTATCTAAATTGCTGCATCTCAAAAGGTCATGATTTTCATTCACAAGAAAAAATACCAGAAACTCTATTTATTCCTCAATCCAAGAAGGAAATATTTCTGGTTTTTAAGAGGCAAATGAAACAGTGTTATTTCCCTACATGACATTTAACTCTATAATTGTGTTTAGAGAAACGAAACAATTTCCAAGAGGAAGAGAGAGAGAGAGAGAGAGAGAGAGAGAGAGAGAGAGAGAGAGAGAGGCAGAAAACATTTTGGCAGCTTGTCCAAACACTGCAGATGCAATCCAGCTCTGGCTGGCTGACAGTACTCATTTTTGGGTCTCCAGCTGGTGTGACTCCTTTGCAGACACTGGAAGTGGAAAGTAGTTTCTCTGAAGTGCCAACATCATATGGAGACATCGCCTGAACTCCCCATCCCCCTCTATGCACTGAGACACTATTCTGTATATTCAGAGAAGAAATTATGCTAGTGCAAAAAGAAAACTAATTTGAGTTATGTAAAGGAACACTGTAAAGACTGTTCTTTTCTTCAATACCAAAGATAAATAATTGGTTCTTCCTATTCCCATGGGGTCTTCATTTATCATGGTCTCTTTTTCCTTGTTCTCCCTCTCTGTTCTTGATCCAGCTGGGATCTCCCGATCCCCTAAGCTCTCTTTCCCTCGACCCTCACCCTTCATTACCCCCCTCACGTCTAGTTTGCTCATGTAGATCTCATCCATTTCTCTGTCATTGGGCGATCCCTGTGTCTTTCTTAGGGTCCTCTTTACTAGGTAGCCTCCCTGGAGTTGTGAGTAGCAGTCTAGTCACCCTTTGTTTTACATCTAGTATCCTCCTATGAGTGAGTACATACCATGTTTGTCTTTCTGAATCTGGGTTACCTCACTCAGGATGATTTTTTCTGGATCCATCCATTTGCCTGCAAACCTCATGATGTCATTGTTTTTCTCTGCTGATTAGTACTCCATTGTGTATATGTACCACATTTTATTTATCCATTCTTCAGTTGAAGGGCATCTAGGTTGTTTCCTGCTTCTGGCTATTACAAATAATGCAGTGAGGTCCCCAGAAATCCACAAAGATACCTCCACAATAGACTACTGGCAATGGTTGAGAGAAAGCCCGAACTGACCTACTCTAGTGATTGGATGGCCAAACACCCTAACTGTCATGGTAGAACTCTCATCCGATGACTGATGGAAGCAGATGCAGAGATCCACGGCCAGGCCCCAGGTGGAGCTCCAGGAGTCCAATTGGCGAGAAAGAGGAGGGATTGTATGAGCGAGAATTCTTAAGACCATGACTGGAAAAAGCACAGGGACAAATAGCCAAACTAGTGGAAACACATGAACTATGAACCAATAGCTGAGGAGCCCCCAACTGGATCAGGCCCTCTGGATAAATGAGACAGTTGATTAGCTTGAACTGTTTGGGAGGCCCCCAGGCAGTGGGGCCGGGACCTGTCCTTAGTGCATGAGCTGGCATTTTGGAGCCTGGGGCTTATGCTGGGACACTTTGCTCAGCCTGGGTGAAGGGAGGAGGGGACTGGACCTGCCTGAACTGAATCTACCAGGCTGAGCTGAATCCCCAGGGGAGTCTTTGCCCTGGAGGAGAGGGGAATGGGGGGTGCATTGGGGGGAAAGTGGGGGGGGCGGGAGGAGGGAGGACAGGGGAATCCTTGGCTGATATGTAAAATTAAATTAAATTATAAAATAAAAAAGATAAATAATTGGAATAAGTTCTATGTGACCTCAAGAGCATAGTAACAGATTTTGTTAAATGTGCTAAAAAAAGGTACAGTTCTGGCTCATGTCACAGGGTTTCATTCAAAGTCAGCCTGCGATGCAGAGCTGGTACTCAGGAGTGATTTCCATGTCATGGTTAAGAAGCTCACTATTAAAAGCTGCTCAATCTTGTACTCCTCTTTTTGAAGTGCTGCCTGGTCCAGAGCATCATTTTATTCTGATTAACACCACACTTCCCTATTAATGACCTGTCAGAGGCTTTTATTCATCAAGTGTCAAAATAACTACTTACATGCCCAAGTGAAAATGATTGCATCTGTATTGGACCTGTCACTGATTTGTTTGCAAAGAGAGCTCTGAACAAATCTCACCCACTACCTCTAGTTTATGAATCGCCTTGGCTCCCACAGTCTCCACTGGCCCTCACTAAGTTCTCACATGATGAACTTTTTTCAGCTTAAAAATTATTTATATATGTCCTCCAATTATGTGTTTTCTTGTTTTCTAACAGTTATAAATGATCTATGACACACTAGATCATCATCTTAAGATTAGATAGCTCCCCATCAGTTCATGATATGCTGAGTTTCCCAGTTTAGCTGAGGTACCTCAGTAATATTCTAGTCTTGTATTTTCAAACTTCACAGGAAATCTTTCTCTTTGGATTCAGAGTATAGCTGTCTGAAAGCTTCTTTGGTATGCTGAACTATAGTATGTCCTCTGTTTTATGTCTTAATTTAAAACGGCTTTTTTTTTTTTTGGCATGCTTATACTCTCTGCATGTGTATGTGTTTCTTGTGCTTTTTTTCTTTTTCTTCTCTTTGTTCTATTCTGGTTTGCTGATTTTTAAAATTTGCCTGTTTGTTTTCTAGGTGTGGAGTTGGATGGGTGGGAGATGAGGAGGAACTGGGAGGAGATGAGGGAAGGGAAACAGTGGTCAGAATACATTGTATGAAAAATAATTTTAATAGAAAAAAAGCAACAGAAGAAGCTACAAATAGGAAAATCCTATGATGCTTTCCTTGGGCCTACTTCGATAAGTTGAACACATGAGTTAGTGAAACATGATTGTCATTATGACAATAAAACATTAAAAAATTGGGCTATTTGGAATCAGTTGATCACCAGTTTGTAAAGTCAGAATGAATTTCTCCATAATATTAGTTTGTATATGAATATTAGAGAAAAAAAATTATGTAGATGATAATATGGTTGAAAGCATGCATTTATTAGATATGTTGGCACCAATACAAATACATAAATTGAAAAAACAACAAGATTATAATTAAAATAAAATGATACTTTGCATTTGTTAAGTATTTGAGAAATAATACCTAATTTTATTTAGAAGAAAACTGTAAATTGTGTAGTTTCTCAGAATATTTGTTTCAACTTTTCAGTGTAATATTAAATCTACCAACAAGGAGGAGTAAAAACAAATAGTAATTTGATATGTGAATCTCTGATATCAGTTTTTATTTAAGATCTGAGTGTACATAGTTTAAATATTTTACAAAGGCATTATGCTATTAATAGAATAAATTGTAATGGCTTTTAATATATAATCATGTTGCATGTATTTATTCAAAAATATTGATTCATTTTCTAATAAACCACATTTACTTTTCATTTTCAACTAAGCAATGAACAGAGCAAAGAAAACCTTTGACTCCTCTAGTTTCCAAACGAGTAGGAAGCAGACTATAAATAGTTGCCATATGGATCCTTAGATAGTGTTATATCTTATTACTATAATTTTAAATAGGATACCGGGGGCAAGATCTGAAGGAGTTAAGCAAGGACAAGGGCCTGACAAGCAGTAGGCAACATGAAGTCCAAGTGCCTGGAAAGGAGCCTCTGGAATGTAGCAGCACCATCCCAGCCAAGGTGCTGGGTGATACTGGCAAAGAGACAGAGGGCTTGTAGCAAGTACCATGCTCTCAAGTAAAAGAACAGTAACTTATAGGAGGAGCTTTCCACCCTTGGGGGCCTTTGAGTGTCTTTGCAGTTGTATTGCAATGTCACTGTGACCTGCCCTGACACAGCATTTTCTGCAGTGACCTTTCTTCCCCCAACTTGGTGAAGAGCTTTGTTAGTTATACAGATATAAACTACATTTTATTCTTGAAAGTTCTGCATACTTGATTCTCGTTGAGTGAATTAGGAACCTTTACTGATATTTAATCTCAAAAGAACTATGAAGTTTAAAATGATCATGAGTACAATTTAAGAACTAAATACTTCATATTGGAAGGGTATCATGGCTACATTTTCCCTACGCTCTTGGAATACATAGACTCTTCTGTTGTTCACCTTAATAATCCTTGCCCAACCAGGAGATTAACCTCTTTAAATGAAAGAAAAAAAATCCCTAGAGCCAAATTGCACCTTTTAAACTAAAATATATGCCAAATGCATGGATTTACAAAGTAATTCAGTTGCAGAATTATGGTCCAGAAGATACTTTATTTATTGTCTATCTAGCTATGTATCTATCTATGTATCTATCTATGTATGTATTATGTATGTATGTATGTATGTATCTATCTATCTATCTATCTATCTATCTATCTATCTATCATTTATTTATTTTGGTTTTTCGAGACAGGGTTTCTTTGTGTAGCTTTGCACCTTTCCTGGAACTCACTCTGGAGCCCAGGCTGGCCTTGAACTCATAGAGTTCCGGCTGCCTCTGTCTCCTGAGTGCTGGGATTAAAGGCGTGTGCCACCACTGTACAGCCCAGAAGATACTTTAATGACCAACACTTCTGTTTTTTTCATGTTTCCAACTTTAGATGAGTAACTCACTGATCTTTATGGTCACAACTTTTTCAAAAGACTAGGTGCTGAAAATGATGGGAAATTGGGGATCCATCTATGTGTGTAAGGGGTACTAGGCTAGGGGATTTTCAGGATGGCAAACAGCTTCAGGGGAACTAGAACTGGACATAGGTGAAGGAAAAATATGAGGAGAGAATTAGCAGGACCCAATCTCAGAGCAGATCTTAATGAATGTTTATATTCACTGGTAGATGGTGATCACCCTCCAGGGCTGTCAGATCCTTAACTTTCACAGCTTTCTTTCAATCCTAAGTGCACAAGGACTGGCGAAAAGGCTTTTGAGCACATCAATACAATAAGAGAATTACGCACCAGAATTCAGACTGAGTACATCAGCCTATGGATCATTGCCTTCCTAACCCTAGTTTTCAGAAGCTCAGAGCAAAAGTATATGTGTAAACCTCGTGGAGGTGCATTCTGTGAAATGGATGTTTCTTAAACATCAGCATAAACTCGAATTTCCTGGTTTGGGTTTGACTGAAGACTCTCCTCCACAAGCATTGGTACTGAACTCGTGATCCCTGTTTTGTGAGACTGTTTTGGGAAGTTCTGCAGCCTTGCTGGAGGAATTAAATAATTGGCAGCAAGCTATGAGAATTCATAACCTTGTCCCACTTCCAGTTATTTCTGACTGCTCTTTGGTTTGGGTTGAAAATGTGATTTCTAAGCTTCCTGCTCTGGCCACCTGCTGCCACAGCGCCACTGCCAGTACAGACTCTCTTCCTAGAATCATAAGCCAGAAAATCTCTTTCTGTAATAAGTTGCTTTTGGTCACAATATTTTATCACAACAGAAAAGTAACCACTGTACATGGAGAGCTTGTTGTACCCAAAGGAGTGTGTGTGTTGCCCTAGTCGAAGGTTGTGCTGACATTGCTGTTTTTCTGTGAAATAGTGACCTTAACCAAATACCTCTAATTGTCAGAGAAGCTTTGCGTTTCCTCTTTTCCTAATTAATGGATTGATTTTTGAAGTGTGTCAGGAATTCCTGTGGGGGTCAAAGAATAGAATTTAGAAATTTTCTTCTGCCATGTGGGTACTGGGGATCAAAGGAATGTTGGTCTTTCACACTCTGAGGAAAGTCGTGTTACCCACTGAGTCATCTCATCAGGCTGCTTGCATTTCTTGAAGGTCTGTCTACTTTAAGTTTGTCAGTTAGGTTAACATATCCCCTGGAGTCATTCTCAGAATTTCACAGAAGGTTCTGCCTTCTTTCAGTCATTGGATGCATTGTCCCATAGATGACAGCAAGGTGGACATAGACCTTGTACAAACTCCTTCTAATTATAATCCCTGTGAACTGGACAGGATAGAGGGCTTCCTCTGTTATCATTTATCTGCAATAACTTACTTCCTGAAGGAGGAATTACATAGAGTGTCAGTCAATTCCCAGGCCCTCAATCCTGAGTATCATACTGAGTGTGTTTAGGAAGGTATGTTTACTATGTCACATCTCCATCAGTAGTTGAGCTGTTTAGGTGGGTTTCAGAATTCTGACTCTGCCACTTCAATTCAGCAAACATATACTAAATTCCTCCTCTAGGCAAAACCCCTAATACACAGTTGTTAACCATGTTGAAGAATGTATCATGTTTCTGCCACGCCATGCTAGGAATTATAGATCATGGATGGAGAGAGGACAGAATCCTGAAGCCTACCTCATTCTTTGGAAAGATATTGAAATGCCCACAAAGTCTCACTCAGTTTTTCATCCTTTCCAGTGTAGGTTCCGTTTTCTCAACTTCTACGGAAACCAATTTTTTTAAAACAATTGGTCAACTCCATGTTGACACACATACAAGACAGGGATACTTCTCTGTACTCATATGACTAATTTTCTGTAAAGCATTTCCCATAATGGATAGTTCCTGGTCTTGCTCTTGTGTTGTTAGAAACCTTGGCTTCTTCTGGCATTTGTGCCCTGGCCTTGTACTTGTTGCTGGCTGTTACAATTCTGATTATAGCTAGGTTAAGGATCTGTTCCCCCTTCTATCTGTGCACCGCTTCCTTGCTCAATAACGCACAGTCTCAGGCTTAAGTGCCATAAATCAGATTCTTTCTTGGCATATTTTACATATGTTTAAAGAGGTTGATAAAAAGGCACAGTGCTTCCTGCCATTTCTTCTCCAATGCCTGACAACTGACTTGCATCTAGTTTTTCCAATTGTTTCTTTTGTTTTCTTGGAGGAAGCACTCCTATAGACTATGTCATGTCAAACTATCTACGGCGATTCACGCAGGTTGAACTTGATGACCGCTTAATATGTCTCTGTCTCTGTCTGTCTGTCTGTCTATCTGTGTGTAACTCTCGCTCATGAAATGTTCTGTCTCATGAATAAGCTTTGAATTTCTCCAATTTATATAGCATAAATGTAAGTGGAAGACTTCTCATCTGAATTAAGGTTTTATTTATTTTTTTTTTTGCAACAAGCTTTGCATAGAAGCCATTGTATATTTAATTTGGGACATTCTGTAATATAACACTAAACTATTTCAAAGTTTATAAATATCTTATAAATTTAACTTATTTTTTAAATAATATAACTGTCATACAAATCTTGAAGAATGAAAGAAATTAGGTCTATTTAGTAATCAATCCCATCTAATCATGCCCCACAGTGCTTCTGTCTGAAGACACTGTCTTGAATAAGGCTTCTAGTCTAGAGTTATAATAAAACATCTGTCGTTCTTATGCTCATAAAATACTGTACAGGGTATCCCTTCATAATGCCTGTATGCTGCTTCTAATGGGACATAACCATGCAATCCCTGTATGCTGCTCCTTAATGTAATTATATTCCATATATTGAACAATTAACATGAAATAGAGAATGTTCAAAAATATCCGTTTCCCTTTTAACTATGCTTGTGAGAGAAAAGAGAATAAAGCTAGAAGTGGGTCGTGAAGAAATGAAAGCATAAGATTTTAGTTTTACCACAGAAAGGTGCATTTATCTACTCGAATACTCAATAGGATGTCTTCATTTACTCTAGAAATAAAACCCATCTCATAGAAACTTTATAATGCTTAATTTCAAGCAACTTCTCTAAGTGAACTCATAAAGATAATTTTTTTTTCATTTAAACAAAGGGCAGACTCTAGTGTTAAGCATGAAATTAGAGGTGTTGAAGACACCTAGACTACATGATTTGCATGTGCAATGTGCCTGGCTCTTCTGAGAGGCAGCATCCACTCTATTATTTGTATAATTCAGGTCTTTCTTTGAAGTATGATTTTTACATTTAGTACAATGTTCAGTTTCTTACCTTTTGGTAAAAGTTTATGGTGGTGTTAAAAAGATACAGTAATTGTTACAGGTAGAAAATTGTTAAATCTGTTCCATTTCCAGAAATATTCGTACACCTTCTCTATGAGCAGACTTTTACTAAGCCACATTATAGCCCTCTCGCCTCAGTGTTCCTCTTCTCTTTCTTTCCCTGTCTTGCATACTTCAGCAAGGGAAGAGTGATTTTCTGCACGGTGTTTACATGTTTCTTAGACAAATTCTTTCCCATCTGTCTTGACTATTAAGTTTGCACTGATGGGAT
>CABHPP010063160.1:0-11109 GCA_902168425.1 Peromyscus attwateri | reverse complement strand
CAAAAGAATATACCTTCTTCTGAGCACCCCATGGAACCTTCTCTAAAATCAACCATATGCTTGGACACAAAGCAAATCTCAACAGATCCAAAAAAAAATTGGAATAACCTCCTGTATCTTATTGGATCACCATGGCTTAAAGTTAGATTTCAACAACAACAAAAATTTCAGAAAGTCTATAATCTCATGAAAACTGAATAATGCCCAAATGAATCACCAATGGGTCAAAAAAGAAATAAAGAAAGAAATTAAAGATTTCCTAGAATTCAATGAGAAGGAATGTACAACATACCCAAACTTATAGGACACTGTGAAAGCAGTGCTAAGAGGAAAACTCATAGGACTAAATGCCCACATAAAGAAGATAGAGAAATCTCACACTAGTGACTTAACAGCACACCTGAAAGCTCTATAACAAAAAGGAGCAAACTCACCCAAGAGAACAGACACCAGGAAATAATTAAATTGAGAGCTGAAATCAATGAAATAGAAACAAAGAGAACAATACAAAGAATCAATAAAACAAAGAGTAAGTTCTTTGAGAAAATCATCAAGATAGACAAGCCCTTATCCAAACTAACCAAAAAGCAGAGAGAGAGGATCTAAATTAACAAAATCAGAAATTAAAAGGGAGAAAAAAAACAACAGACAATGAGGAAATTCAGAGAATCATCAGGTCATACTTCAAAATCCTGTACTCCACAAAACTGGAAAATCTGAAAGAAATGGACAACATTCTGGATAGGTACCCCATACCAAAATTAATCAAGACCAGATAAACTATTTAAATAGACAATTAACCCCTAAGGAAATAGAAATGGTCAATAAAAGTCTCTCAACTAAAAAAAGCCCAGGACCAGATGGTTTCAGCACAGAATTCTACCAGATTTTCAAAGAAGAGCTAATAGCAATACTCTTCAAATTGTTCCACATAATAGAAACAGAAGGAACATTACCAAACTCTTTTTATGATGCTACAGTTAGCCTGATACCCAAACCACACAAAGATGCAACAAAGAAAGAGAATTACAGACCAACCTCCCTCATGAACATTGATGCAAAAATATTCAATAAAATACTGGATAACTGAATCTAGGAACACATCAAAAAAATTACACACCATGACCAAGTAGGCTTCATCCCAGGGATGCAAGGATGGTTCAACATACGAAAATTTGTCAGTGTAATACACCATATAAACAAACTGAAAGGAAAAACCACATGATCATCTCATTAGATGCTGAAAAAGCCTTTCACAAAATTCAACACCCCTTAATGATAAAGGTTCTAGAGAGATCAGGGATACCAGGAACATACCTAAACATAATAAAGGCAATTTACAGCAAGCCAACAGCCAACATCAAATTAAATGGAGAGAAACTCAAAGCAATTCCACTAAAATCAAGAACAAGACAAGGCTGTCCACTTTCCCCATATCTATTCAATATAGTACTCAAAGTTCTAGCTAGAGCAATAAGACAACAAAGGAGATCAAGGGGATACAAATTGAAAAGGAAGAAGTCAAACTTTCACTATTTGCAGATGATATGATAGCATATATAGACAACCCCAAAAATTACACCATGGAACTCCTACAGTTGATAAACAACTTCAGTAATGTGGCAGGATACAAGATTAACTCAAAAAAATCAGTAGCCCTTCTATATACAAATGATAAATGGGCTGAGAAAGAAATCAGAGAAACATCACCCCTTACAATAGCCACAAATAATATAAAATACCTTGGGGTAACAATAACTAAGCAAGTGAAAGACCTGTATGATAAGAACTTTAAGTCTCTGAAGAAAGAAATTGAAGAAGATATCAGAAAATGGAAAGATCTCCCATGCTCATGGATAGGTAGGATTAACATAGTAAAAATGGCAATCTTACCAAAAGCAATCTACAGATTCAATGCAATCCCCATCAAAATCCCAACACAATTCTTCACAGACTTGGAAAGAACAATACTTAACTTTATATGGAAAAAAAACCAGGATAGCTAAAAGAATCCTGTATAATAAAACAACCTCTGGAGGTATCATGATCCCTGACCTCAAGCCCTACATAAAGCTACAGTAATAAAAACAGCTTGATACTAGCATAAAAACCGACACTTGGACCAATGGAATCGAATTGAAGACCCTGACATTAATCCACACACCTATGAACATTTGATTTTCAACAAAGAAGCCAAAACTGTACCATGGAAAAAAGAAAGTATCTTCAACAACATGTCAACATATAGAAGATTGCAAATAGATCCATATCTGTCACTACGCACAAAACTCAAGTCTGAGTGGATCAAAGACCTCAACATAAATCCAGTTACACTGAACTTGATAGAAGAGAAAGTAGGAAGTAGTCTTGAACCCATTGGCACAGACCACTTCCTAAATATAACACCAGTATCACAGACACTGAGAGCAACAATTAATAAATGGGACCTCCTGAAACTGAGAAGCTTTTCTAGAGCAAAGGACATGGTCAATAAGACAAAATGACAGCCTACAGAATGGGAAAAGATCTTCATCAACCCTACAACTGACAGAGGGCTGATCTTTAAAATGTGTAAAGAACTCAAAAAGCTAGACTTCAAAATACCAAACAATTCAGTTAAAAAAATGGGCTACAGAGCTAAACAGAATTCTCAACAGAAGAATCTCAAATGGCTGAAAGACATTTAAGGGCTTGCTCAACATCCTTAGTCATCAGGGAAATGCAAATCAAAACAACTCTTAGGTACCATCTTACTCCTGTCAGAATGGCTATGATCAAAAACACTGAAGACAGCTTATGTTGGAGAGGATGTGGAGCAAGGGGAACATGCCTCCACTGTTGGTGGGAATGCAAACTTGTACAGTCACTCTGGAAATCAGTATGGCAATTTCTCAGAAAAGTGGGAATCAATCTACCTCAGGATCCAGCTATACCACTCTTGGGCATATACTCAAGGAATATGCAACCTTACCACAAGGCCACATGCTCAACTATGTTCATAGCAGTATTATTTGTAATAGTCAGAACCTGGAAACAACCTAGATGCCCCTCAACCAAAGAATGGATAGAGAAAATGTGGCACATATACACAATGGAGTACTACTCAGCATTAAAAAACAATGATATCATGAAATTTGCAGGCAAATGGATAGAACTAGAAAATACCATCCTGAGTGAGGTAACCTAGACTCAGAAGGACAAACATGGTATGTACACATGCATAAGTAGATACTAGATACAAGGCAAAGGATAACCAGACTACAACCCACAGCTCCAGAGAAGCTAGCTAAGAAGGAGGACCCTAAGAGGAACACATAGACAGTCCAGTGAAGGAGAAATAGATGAGATCTACATGAGAAAACTGGGAGTCGGGGGGGGGGTAATGGGGGGCAAAAGAATGGGGGATGAGAACATAAGGAAATGGGAGGGTCAAGCTGGAACAGGGACAGAGTAGGAGAGCAAGGAAAGAGATACCATGATAAATGAAGACATCATGGGAATAAGAAGAGGCAAGGTGTCAGGGAATTTCTCAAGAATCCACAAGGATGACCCCACCTTGGACTACTACTGGCAGTGGTCAAGAGAGTGCCTGGACTGGTCTACTATGGTGACCGTTCTAGTGAATACTCTGTCATCATAGATCCTTCATTCAGTGACTGATGGAAGCAGATGCAGAGATCCATGGCCAGGCGCCAGGCTGAGGTCTGGGAATCCAATCAAAGAGAGAGAGGAGGGATTCTGTGGCCAGGTGACATAGAGATCATGATGGGAATGCATGCATAGACGACCAAACACACTAGTGGAAACCCATGAACTGTGGACTAATAGCTGTGGAGCCCCCATAGGACTAGACTAGGCCCTCTGGATACGGGAGACAGTTGTTTAGATTGAACTGTTTGGGGGGCCCCCATGCAGGGGGATTAGGATCCATCCCTGGTGCATGGGCGAGCTTTTTGGAGCCCAGTGCCTAGGGTGTGACACCTTGTACAGCCTTGGTGCAGCAGGAAGGGCTTGGGCCTGCCTCAGCTGAGTGTGCCAGGCTCTACTGACTCCCCACTGGAGACCTTGATTTGGAAAATGTGGGGATGGGGCGTGGGTTGCGGGGGAAGGCTGGCGGGTGGGAAGAGGGAAGAAGGGGAAATCTGTGGTTGGTATGTAAAGTGAATAGAAAATTTCTTAATAATAAAAGAAGAAAAATTGATGTATTTACCATGAGTTCCTACCATAACTTCTTGAAAGAACATCACCTTTCTATTTTCACCCCCTTTAAATCAATATCGCAATCCTCACAAATACACATCTGTAATGTGGGAATTAGATATGTGTGAATCAGTGGGTATGTAGAAGTACATGAGAAATGTCTGTGTTTTTCACATGTCAGTTTTTCAAATAATATATAATTGTACTAAATGATAAAGTATATTAATTATATACGATATAATGACCATTTAAAGTATTTTTTAGTTTTTTAAAATGGATAGTTCAACATGTTATAGTATGATACTTTACATGCATATTCCTATGATTATTAGTCAGCAATGTTTTCATTGCTGATATTGTGACTGACTCTGATATTACTTGTCACTTGATGGATCATATCAACTCAGCAGTAACTTAATTTCTTCCTAATCTTAAATTACATATTGATTTGAATGTTCTGGATTGTTGCATGATGTGATTATTGAATGATAGAATGTTGTAAGTCTTATTAAATGCATGTCCTTAACACAAATACAAATATTTGGTATGAAAAACTGGTTTGCATTTCCTTTCATGCATCAACTTTCACTAATACACCTCAAAACTCACTCACAACTGATGTATCCTATAGAGTAAATATTCACAAAGATGTGGAAAGCACTTACAGCAAAAGGAATACATATGACCATTTGTAATTGAAAGGGAATGTATAAGGACAAAAGGAAAAGCATACAACTGGTTCATCTGAAGCTCCGACATAGATTTCAGGAATGCCTCTTGAACCACTGTAATGTCTGTTAGAAAGCTGCCAGGTTCAGGGATCCTTTTTAACCTTAATCAAGACTAAACTTACAAACCCTCACTGTTTTGCTCCATAAGTCTGCTGCCCTCATCTTCAAAATCAAATTCATAGCAGCAAATTCTACATATATGGTGAGGAGTGGAGTTTTCTTTGTGCTGCCTTCGCAGTAGGGACTTGTACATTGCTAAAGCTTTCTAAACTTAAGTTTTTAACTAATGAAAACATTTAAGAAATATTCCTAGAGAGAAGCATGGTCAATGGAAAATGTTGGATATCAAGTGACGCATCACATACACACCATGCTTCATCTTCCATGAAGGATCCTAAGACTCAAAACACCAGACCCAGACAGAAGGGCAACCAGTGATGTGACCATGGGAATGGTCTTCTGTAGCAGGGTCCTTTCTGTTGTTCCCTTTGGGGGAGGGGGCCAAGTGGGCAGAGAGTCAATGGCACACAGACTCTGGGAATTTGTTGAAACAACAAGCTCAGTTTATTCAGGAAGAGGCAACCCTTATATACCCTCCACCCCACCCTGGGCGAGGTCTGATGAATATGCATCTGCTGGTGTGGCAAGGCTGCCTCTCATTGGTCCAGGTCATCTCCAGATCATGTTTCAGCTGCTGTTGCTAACACCATTAGGCAGACCCAGGCTGGCTCTCAGTATCTTTTTTACTTGTTTGGCCTGGATGGCCCACAAGCCTGTTAGGGATGAGTCATTCCACAATCTTCTTATCACAGAAGTTGGAGTTCTGGCCAATTCCTCTGTTCTCTACTACTATCTGTTTCTATACTTTACCCAAAGCAGATTAAGGTCCATAGACTGGGTTTTGATGCATTTGATTGTAGCAAATGTCTTAACTCTCCTATGTAAAAGAGTGCCCCAGACAATGGCAGGTTTTTGTTGGAAAGACTTCCTCAATAATTTTGGATGCAAGAGGCTTTTCTATTTCCACAGAGTTGGCAGGAGTGTGACCATTAGCAATACCAGTTTCCCGAATGTCTTCCAGGTCAACACTATCAGCCCTAATGACTCAAAGTGGGCAGCACTTAAATTCAAATCTCCCAAGTATGTTGTTTCCTGGATAAACCTCAGCTGGATTCTGAGTCTCCTTATAAATATGGTTTTCTTATAAACATAAGTTCAAAACAGGGAAATAAAAACATCATGATGCTAAAAGATTTTGGGTACTGTTCTTCTGTTCATCTTGGGAAAATTGATAAAATTCTGCCCTGACATTATTTGCATGTGGCTAATGCTGTGGGCCAGTGGCTCCATGGTACTCATTCTGTCTGTATAGGCACAAGCAGAAGATGCAGCACACGCTCAGTAGCAAGGCCTCTCTTCAGTCCTCACATAAGAGCAGAGCCACCCAAACCATCCTTCTCCTGGTGAGCACCCTTATGTGCTTTTACATGCTTTCCTGCATCTCTCAAGTTTGTTTGGCTCTTGTTTATAATTCTCCCTGGTTCCCAGTGAATATGTCTGCTGTATTCTCTGGGTGTTTCCCAACCATGAGTCCCTTTTTCCTTATGAGCTGTAACTCCCGTGTGCTGACCCTCTTTTTTACTTGTGTCAGGAATAGAAATGCCCCATGACCATCTAAGGAACACATATAATGCATGTTTGTTCACAATGATTGGCTCTGTACTCAATCACCCTCACACACTCTTTGTACAATGATAGTTTATCAGTACAATGAATGGTAAACTCACATGAACACATACTTGCATCCACATTTATTTCTGTTGTCTCTATGATAATGCATCTATGTTTACAATTCTGTTATTGTGGTTGTTCCAGGAGCAAAATTGAACTTTTAAATGAAATTGTTTATTTGGGGATTTGTTACATTCAATGAAGCAATGGTAATATCCTCTTCTGTATACTGTTTATTCTATGTTTATCATGACACTGTATTTTATTACCTGTGTAAAATACATGCAGTGTGATTTTTATATACTTACCTAATTTAGCATCGCACAGAAAAGTATTCAAAATAAGCCAGGTCAGGTATTATTTTAGATTCCTTCTACTCACAACTGAAAGGTGTTTAGAAATCAAATACTAATTAACTTTAAGTGATTTTATTAATTGTATTCATTGAAATTTGCCTTTAAGAGAATATTCATCCATGTTAATAAAACAGCAGTCATACTCAGTAAGAAAATAATTAGTCTTCAGCTGTATTTTCTTCCCTTTTATTGTTGATTTTTCTTTTCTAGGTTTCTTTTCTTTTCTTTTTTTTTTTTTTTTTTTTTTTGGTTTTTCAAGACAGGGTTTCTCTGTGTAGTCTCGGTGCCTGTCCTGATTCTCACTCTGTAGACCAGGCTGGCCTTGAACTCACAGAGATCCGCCTGGCTCTGCCTCCCAAGTGCTGGGATTAAAGGCATGTGCCACCACACCCGGCTCTAGATTTCTTTTATCCTTGTCTAACCTCCTATCCCATCCTCCACCCCATTTAACCATTCCAGTTCCATTATTCCCCTTTTAACCTTGGCATTCTATCTCCCCTACCTTGAGATCCATGCCAATGGCCCTATACTAATTTCTTGACCTCTATAGCTATTCCAAATGAAACACAAATAAACAAAACGCTCAAAATAACACCCACTGATGAGAAAAAAGACACATTTTTGTGTTTCTGAGTCTAGGTCACCTCACTAAGAATCATTCTTAACAGCTCCACTCACTTACCAGTGAATTTTTTTTTAAAGATTTATTTATTATTTATACAGTGTTCTGCCTGCATGTATGCCTGCAGGCCAGAAGAGGGCACCAGATCTCATTACGGATGGTTGTGAGCCACCATGTAGTTGCTGGGAATTGAACTCAGGACCTTTGGAAGAGCAGCCAGTGTTCTTAACCACTGAGCCATCTCTCTAGCCCACCAGTGAATTTTATAACTTTAATTTTCTAAACATCTGAATAATATTCCAGTGTGTAATTATTTCACATTTTAACTAACCGTTGATCAGCCAATGGACATCTATGCTGTTTCCATTTCTTGGCTATTTTGAGTAAAGTAACAAGGAACATAGATGAGCAGGTATTTCTAGAGTAGGATATGGAGTCCTTTGGGTAAACAAGCCAGGAATTGTTTAGCTGAGTTGTATAGTAGATCTATTTGCAGCTCTTTGAGTAACTTCCCCACTAATTTACATACTTGCTGAACAAGTTTGCATGCCCACCAGCAGTATACTAGTGTTCTTCTTTCCCCACATAACATCAGCATCTGTCATCCTTTTATTTCTTTTTTCTTTAGTCTTACTCCATTTCTGACTGGAGTAAGATAAAATATCAAATATCAAAGTAGTTTTAATTTATATTTCTTTGTTGGCCAAGGATGGTAAGCACATGTGTTTCATCTTTTGAGAACTCTGTTTAATATGATACCCCATTTTTGATTGGGTTGTTTTTCTTCTTTACTATTTTTTTTAATGTTGTTGTTCACTGCTTATGCTAGGTACCAACCCTCTGTCAGATGAATAGCTGGTAGAGATTTTTTTCTCATTCTGCAAGCTGTCTCTTTACTCTCTTGATAGTTTCCATTGTTCCACAGAAGCTTTCTAGTTTCACATAACCCTCTTTGTCAATTATTTGTGTTAATACCTGTGCTATTGGAATTCTGCTCCAAAGTCCTTTCTTTTTTTTTTTTTTTTTTTTGGTTTTTCGAGACAGGGTTTCTCTGTGTAGCTTTGCGCCTTTCCTGGAGCTCACTTGGTAGCCCAGGCTGGCCTCGAACTCACAGAGATCCGCCTGCCTCTGCCTCCCGAGTGCTGGGATTAAAGGCGTGCACCACCAACGCCCGGCCAAAGTCCTTTCTTGTGCCTATAAACTCAAATGTATTCTCTACTTTCTCTTCTTTACCATTCAGCATGTTATGTTTTGTTGAGGTCCTTAATCCATTGCCACTCAGTTTTGTGCAAAGTAAGAGATAAGAATCTAACAAAGAACAAAACAAGTAGGAGATGTGGAAGTTCAAGCCAGATAAAATCCCAGCATGTAGAAGGGAATGTTGGTACATAGTCTTGCCCCTAAGCAAGAAGCTATTTGCAATTGACTACTGCTGGGAAAGGGAGAGTTAGTTTTTTCCAACAGAATGATATCAGCCACACTACAGTGCAGGCCCCATTCTCAGAAGTAGTTAGCCAACACAAAGTGTACTCCATGTTTTTGTTTGCTTTTTTTAATGTTTGGTTTGGATTAGTATTTATTTGACTTTTGGGCTTGCTGTTGTTGTTTGCTTTGATGTTTTGGGTTTGGTTTTAGAGAGAGAGAAAGAGATAGAACATGAAGTTGAAGTTGACTGGGTACAGATGTGGAGAGAATCTAGGAGGAGGTGAGGGAGGGGAAAGTATATAATCAAAATACATCATATGAAAAAAAATAAAGCAAACAAACATAAAACAATGAAGAGAAGGGTCAACTTTCACTCTGGTACATGGTGTTCTTCAGTTTGACTAGCACCAGATGTTGAGGATGTGTTTCTCCAATGTTCATTGTCGTCTTTGTCGAAAAACAGATGCTTTTAGGAGTGTGGGCTTATATGTAGGTTCCCAGTTCTTTTTCATGATCAACAAGTCTGTTTTTATCCAAGTACCACACTGTTTATCTTATAACCACTCTGTAATATAACTTTAAAGCTGGGATGGTGATATCACCAGCAATTTTGCATTGTAGATTATGATATGGCTGCCTCATGGTGTCCTTTATTTTAGGAACATCTGTTGGACTTTCTGAGTGTTTTGTAAAATCTGCAAAGACCACTCCCTAATTAGGATGTCTCTGTCCATTCCTTGAGCATTTACGTCCCACAGAAGAAAATGTTTCAGCTTTCACTCATAGGCATTCCCAACCACTCCATTAATCTAGCCTCCCTATAGCTCCCCATACACTCAGTGCTGTTATTTCTCAATGTGTTTCTTGGGTTATTTAGCTCAACCATGTCCTTAGACTTTTCTAGCTCTTTCACTGGGTGGTTAAATTTCTCCTTGGACCATACCAGTCACCTCCCTGTGACTCAATCTCCTCTTCAAAATTCCATGCTAACTTTAGGCTGTGTCTACTTGCACCATCATCAGCACCCATAGTTCTTTTTCTTTCCTTTGCCACTTTATTGCTAAGTCCACTATATATTCTCTCTCTCTCTCCCTCTCTCTGACTCTTAAGAACTACTGTCCTTTTTCCTTTCTGAGCCTTGGGAGTTTCCTGGGTCTTATGTCTCTCTTCCATACAAGACCAAATGCTCCAGTTCTAAGAAAGTAGTTATAAAACATCTCATCTTACTCTGTTCTCATAGACTTTATATACCATTCTCTTCTATGTTCCATTAGTGTTGAAAGACTAATACATATCTCTGACTAATTCCTACCATTTATGGCTAAGGATTGGCCAATGATACCACATCAGTGGTCACTGACTCTTAGCAATACAATGGATTAAACATTGTGCAATAACTGCTACCTGCTGGAAGAAAATACAACCTTTTACTGTAGCCAATAACACAGGTAACCTATTGGTTTAAGCTCCAAGGTACACAAGGCTATGTCATCTGTGCATCATGTTTACGACTAAAGCAAGAGCATTGACCGTGCTTCTGAGGCCTATGATTTACCCAGCATAAATGTCTCATCCCTGATCTAGAGAACTAGCCATGAATTTCTTCCTGTGGAAAAGGCTTAAATGCATTCAGGAATCATTTGGTTACTCCTAGAACTGCCATGCAAGTATTGCACCCATAGGTGTATACTGTTCAGTGTATGTACCACGTAGCCCAGCAAATACATAATGACCAAGAGTCTCAGGGACAGTTCACATGTTGCAGCTTGAAGAGTGACTTCCAGGATTACTGAAGCCAGCAAAGACAGGATATCCAACTCTGCTTCTGTTTGACGTGGACATTGTCCTGAAACCAAAACCTTGTGTCTTTGGCCATAAAGGCTTACTTTTTTTCTGTCAATTAACAAAAAATAATGGCAACAACAGCCAATGTGATGTTGGAGCGAAAATGGAGTTCACATCTGCCACTTAGATTTTCAGCCAACCTCCTTAGAGCTCTTTAAATAAATGTCCTAGCCCTCTCACACAGAGTGCCTTTTGGACT
>CABHPP010063149.1:0-20075 GCA_902168425.1 Peromyscus attwateri | reverse complement strand
ACATTAAATATAGATACACGGTTCAACAACTGACTTCAAAATTATTCACAAGTCAGTGATTGTGGACACATTGGATGAAATTTTCTTGCTATCTAGACAATGTCATATAGGAAAGAAAAAACAAGTATGTATATATTTTACTCACAAAATCATTTGAACTGAACACTGTGGATCTACACAGACAGTATGTTAACAGGCACACTTCAAGTGATAATAGAGATAATTAAAACGACAGCTAAGAAGATACAACTTGTCAAATTCCATAAAATCATTTAATAGCTTTTCATCCAAGATAGGATGATTTTTAAAATAACTGTCTTTTGAAAATATGGTTCTTCCTTTGACGTCTCAGAGTTAAAAGTCATTAAATGAAGCTAGAAGCATCAATGACCAGTGTGTTTAATAATTTTATCTATATTTAGGGTTTGGCAAGCTACTCTCTCAGGAAGTGCCAGAATTATAATTTCTAAAATAGAATTTAATTTTATATGGATCCAACTCAACTGGCCAAGAGTAAATGCCAAACCAGACTAAGTGAAGGCCTTGTGAAGGTGAGCTGACAGCTAAATGGAGAAATAAAAGTCAGTGCAGGCACTAGAGCCAACCCCTTGGGTAGAGGTGTAGCTGAGCCAGCCCCAGAATTATGAGCATGGGAGAGCTGTCCCAGACTCATCTGTCCTGTGGCAGCATGGGTGGGGGAGAAATGCCCCCCTCCCCCTCCCTGCATCAATGCCCGAAGCAGAGAGAGAGCAGGCCTTGAGGCCATAAGAGCAGGAGAGCTGTCCTTGTCCCCCACCAGCTCAACACTCGGGAGAGCAGGCAACACAATAAAGCCAATCCTGTTGGTGAAGGTGTGGGTGTGCGAGCCCCGACGCTGTGAGCATTACTCCTCTGTCATGTGGTGGTATGGACGAGGGAAAGATGCACTCCCCTGCCCCACCCTAGGCCCTCCTATCAACACCTAAGGCAGGTGGGAGAGCTGGCCCTGCCTTTCCTCAGCTGCAGCACTCAGGAGAGTGGCCCTTTCATGGCCTGTGTAGCACAGTAGAGCTTGCCCTGAAGCTGGCCCTGAGGATGTGAAAGCAGGAGGACTGGCCTCGTCCCTTGCTCATAGCTGCAAGGGGTGAACTAGCCAGGGCAAGGCAGGAGAGCTCACCCTGCTGGTGAGGACAAGGGAAAGCTGGCAGGCTAACCAATTCTGCAAGAATCCAGGCTGAGAACCAGGGTTATGAGTTATCCCAGCCCAACATTCACTCCATCTGTGATCTGCTAAAGTGCGTGAAGGGACCAGTCCTGCAGACGCAAAGCTGCAGGATCTCCAGGACACAGGGCAATAGCAGGATAACCAAGAGGAGTTACAGTGAGGATCCAGCATTGATAGTGTAGCAGAAACCAGAGGCCTCAAACCAGACCAAAGACTTTGCAATGAACACTTGCAAGTAAAGATGTATGGATAAACAGGTTGACTGCATGTGTCACACTACAGCATCCGTGACCAGACTGATTTTTCTTTTCTTTTTTTTTTCTCTTAAATTTTGTTTTATTTTGGGGAGGAGGTTGCAAGGGTGGAGGGCAGATACCAAAGGATGGGGAAATGAATGGGATGGAGATGCATGATGTGAAAGACACAAGAATAAATAAAAAAGAAAGGTAAAAAATGCGAGTACAGGACTTAAATATAGTGCTAAAATATCTGTTACAATGCAAACTCATCTATTTGAAATACACAGATTTTTTTAAACTTAAACACGATGTTCTCAATTTACAGAAGAAAAGTGGAAGGATTAAATGGAATAGGAGGTAGGAGGGCAGGATAGAAGAGTATGTGGGGAATGACTAATACTAGAGACCTTTAAAAATATCACAAGGAAGCATAGCTAAAAAGCTCCCTAGAATTTATACATGTACGTATATAAATACTTTAAATGAAGTTATTCTATAACAGAATGACAATGCTTTTTCTAGGTACCATAGACTATCAAATTAAAAAGACCAGTGCAACATGTGTGTCTTAGTTATTGCTGTAAAGAGATACTATGACCATGGCAACTCTAATAAAGGAAAATGTTTAATTAGTGATGGCATACAGTTCAGAGGTTTAGTCCATTATCAGCATGGTTGGAAACATGGTAGCGTACAGGTAGATATGGTGCTATAGAGGTAGCTGAGAGTTCTGTATCTCTATCAGCAGGCAGCAGTAAGAGACAAAGAGCTACTAGGCCTGGCTTAAGCTCCCAGTGACATACTTCCTCCAACAAGACCATATATACTCCAAGACCAAACCTCCCAATAGTGTCACTCCATGTGAGCCTATGGGGGGCCATTTTCATTCAAACCACCACAGTGTGGGTTACTACTTTTCAAGTTGTTGGACACTGGATTCCCATAGACTCCGAATATATAGACTATTGCCACTGCCATTGTTCTTGGTTACTGTTGATAATTTAATGGTTAGACCCTATTACTGAAGATATCACACACTTAAGTCACAGGATGGTGAGAAATTAAGATGGTATCCATGTGGAAACTTTATCCCTGCTGGCTGCCTTTAATTGTGCTGGACGGTTCTCTGCATGGTACTTGAGGATAAATGTAATCATGATCTAACCCAGATATGATTTCTGTGAACAACAACAAAGACTGGCTGGCAAGTTATGCCCACTGATACAATAGTGGCATGATGTAATGGAGTACCCAATTCTTCCCTGCTTAGATATAGAATATGGAACTCATTCACTGGACTAAGAACCTGTGGCTGGTTATGTTCTTGGGGAGGACCTCAGGGAACACTAATATTATTGTTCTGCTAAATGAGCATAGTAATAAGCTTACCCCTAAGTTAATACCATTGTACCCATTGATTAGTGTATCCCTTTGCCTTCATTAGAGAAGTTTATTTTTGCAGTGGGTAAAAATTAGTACAAAGAACCACAACTGATGAATGTGCAGAAAATAAGCAACTGGAGTACTTAACCCTAAATGGGACATTGATATCTCTGTTCTACACTGTTACCACAAGACTCTGGTATTAATTAGCACAGAAGAGGGGGAAGATAGATTGTGAGAAGTACAGAGAGTGTATGTCTGTAGAAAAGCAGTATTTGCTGGACATGACAGCACAGTTGTACACATGAGCTCATGGTGGCTGTGACACTGCAAAAGATCTGCACAAGATCAAACCAAGACAACATCTCAGCTTTGATGGTGGGGGGCCTCATAAAGCTCCACTCCTAGCTGAGATGCTATTGGCAATTTATGGAAGCTTAGGTACAGGAGTGTCAGTTTTCTTCAAAGATAGAGGATAACCATACTCTAGTAGATGGACTCACACTCAGGTATATACTGGCAGTACAGAATGTGCTCAGTGATTTAGATCAAAGAACATGTGGAATTAGGAAGAGAAAGTGTTGAGGAAGGGAAAGGGGGATATTGGAAAGGAAGGAATGGGGGTTGATTTGATCAAAACATTATACACATGTATGAAATTCTCAAAAAGAGAGAAGGGAGAGAGGGAGGGAGGTAAGGAGGGAGAGAGAGAGAGAGAGAGAGAGAGAGAGAGAGAGAGAGAGAGAGAGAATATGAGGTAAAATGTAAATCTTGCAAACTGTCCAGGGGAGAGAGATGGATAAGAGGGACGGAGTAAGCCACATCATTTTGAGTTAGGCATTGGAATTTGTCAGACACATGAGAATAGGATGTAGTTTCAGAGAAGCAGTGGAAAGTCCGAAGTACCAGGGAAAGCATACTTAGGCTCTGGGCAGCATCCAAAAGAAAGAGGCAGGAGAGAATCTGTAAAGGGAAAGTTGCACAGTTCTGTTAGGAATCAAAGAGGTAGGCAGATCTGAAAATGCCTTATAGTGGGAATGGCACAGAGGGCCTGGATCTGGGAAGGGAGGAATGATGGAGGTCCATAACCTTCAGTAACTCCAGGGATCTAATGCCTCCTCTGCAGGCACCAGGCAGGCTCATGTTATGCAAATACATATGCGGTGAAAACCTGCATACACATAAAATAAAAGTTAATGAGTTAATTAAACTCTTATGTTTAGTGTCGTCTGCAATGTTAGGTCTCTGCCTAAGGCCAGAAGTACATTTCATACTTTTGACCAAGAGAAAATAGTTTCCCCTTAATGGGCTTCAGCAGAGCCCGGATATCCTCCAAGGCTACCGTAACATTCCTCCTTCTGAAGAGGTGACCCTAACATCGTTTATGAAATAGGCTGAGATTGTAGAATAGGTACATGGGCTGAAGCTCAAATTCCAGGTCAGACACTAGTCACTCCTGATGAAGAGCTTTATAATTGGATCTTTACATTTTCACTGTGAAATCAGGTTACAGGTTAAATATGTATTTAAACATATACAATCTTTTGACTATATAAATAAATTGACATGGGCTCATTTATTTTTTATTTAATTTTAGAAAGTAAATTCACTATAAGTTAATAAGAATACAGGATAGCATCGCCATTATCAAATACATGTTGGAAATGCATGATTAATTTCTTAGCCTCCCTGCCCCTTTTCAATACTTGGCAATGTTGCATAGGTGGGTCTCAAACTTCCAATTCCCTTGAATTGCCCTTAGAAGTGGCTGTGTTATAGGCATGTTTTCTGTTCTTCAAATGGAGCACTAGCATTTTATTTATCTAGTACGATTAAATTATTAAGCAGATTTTTTACACTTAGAGAAAATAATTCAGAATTGATGAGCAAATTATTTACAAAGTTTGTGCTCTCTCTACTCATGTTCCTCTGATAAGCAGAATTCAGATTTTTGTTTTTGTCATAAAAATAAGCTAATATCAAATAGTGGAATATCTAAAAAGTTGCTTGTAACCTTACTTTAATAACAATTGGTTGTTCTTACAGGGACTAGTCAAAATAAGTCTTTCAAGACAAATATCCTTAACATTAATTGCAAGAAGCTTTAGAAATGTAAAGATGCACAAATTTGGATGCTTTAAATTCTTATATATACAACTGTGTAGAGTTCTAAGCCAAACACTACTTGTTATCAAAATATTTCTGTGCATTGGTATTTTGTAGTGGAAAGAGTCTGCTTAAATCAATGCTTTGCAAAACAAAACTAAAATATGCAGCATTTAAAATGTTTTACTGTCTACCACAACCTTTTTATCTCCACAGATTTCCATCATTTTGATGCACACACCATCATTATAAAAGGTATCCCATGAGCCATAAAAGCTGATTAGCTCTCTCTTCCACAGAACAAGAATTTGCAGTTAGAAAGTGGTTCACTGAAATCTGTAAGTTATAAAATTATCCTTAAAAGGAAGAATCTTCTTTCACATACATTTCTTCTCTGATAGTCTTTTAAAAGCAGTGTGTGAATTCTTTTTAATGTGTGATGCCAAGAGATTTTTTTAAAGCTGATATTTATTGGGTGTTTAATTAAATTGTATGCTGCAAATTGGAAAATACGTCCTTTGCCCATTTTATTAGAACTATAATAACTTCATCACCTAGATGTTGCACCTGGAATTTGCACCTAGAAGTTGGGTAGTATGTGTGTATGTGAGAGAGAGGTTATGTTGAATGTGATTGTGTGTATGCACGTGTAGGTAAATGCTGTGTGCATTAATTCATCTGATTCAATAGCTAAAAAGCCAACTCTGAAACTCTGTTCTGAAGACACCTATTTCTCTGTGTTCATACATGCTCACACAATGTTCTTGTCCATAGACATGAATCAAAAGCACGAGGGCTATTCTACAGAGACTCCATTCCATGCTAACTCATTTTGGAAATTCTATTGTTCTGGTTCCTTCTCCAAAGTTTCCTTTCTTTTGTTGTTACATGCTTCTGTAAGGAACTGGTGAACCATTACCCATGATGTGTATTTCCTTGAAATAATCCAAATCTCCTTGCTGGTAGGAATCTAATCTAGCTTTTGGACTCTTCCATCTTTTAATGCAAATAGTCACAAATAAGAGTTGACTGAAATGTCACTTTACCATGCTGCATTTCCTGAGATGGGGGTCAAAGAGTAAGTAGGCCCCCAGAATGGTACTTTTCCATCATCTGAGAACCTTTTGGTAGCAAGTTGGTAAAGATTGGTAACAATCTTTCCATAGGATGAAGGACTGAGGAGATGCCAGCTGTTGTTTTGAGGTCTATTTCCCTCCTTTATCAGGTACCTAGAACTATTGGAAAGAAATCACCAAGGTAAATACTCTTTCCACCCTACTCCTGACCTCTTGTTAAATAGCAAAAGAGGTAATAGAGGCTAACAAAACAGTCTTATCAGCAAGAGTTTTAGCAGAACCTGCTTGATAAATAAACTTCATATTTAGGGATTTATGGTCATTGCCCAGTAGAAAACATAGCATCAGCTGTGTGACAAATGGGGTAGAAAAGAGGGCAGTTCTGAGTTTGGGTGTTTGGGATGACTTCCTTTATACATGTCTTATGCTGGCTTCTCCCAAGAAACAGAGCCCATAAAGAGAAGGCACACACCTGTGAGAAGGAATTAGCTATGACATGCAGTCACAAGCTAGAAAATGAGGAGACCCTAAGGTAGAAATTAACATCCCAGATCAGAGGGAGTGAGCCAGAAGGATTTCCTCTCTCTTCTTGGAAAATCAGCATTGTGTCATCTTTAGATCTCCAACTGATTCGATGAGACACATCTAAATTACTGAAGATGTATTCAACAAATTACATGCTAACTTCATTCAAAGACATTCTCCTGGAAACACCAGAGAAGTAGTCATCAACTAGCCAGGCACTCATTTTGCAGTTGAGTTGACACATAACATCCACTATCACAACATGCTCAAATATCTTTTGGTACTACATGTATCACAATCTCAAAAATTCAGTTTCACACAAAGCCTTTTTCTGGTGACGATAGAGGCTCTGAGAAGTTTGTCAAGGAGCTCAGATGTCTACCAACTTTTCTTATTCCTTGTGAATATAGATATTTGCATTATTAACAGAATTTCATTGAAGTTGAAATAATGGATTCCTCTGACTTTGGCCATTTGATACTTTCAGTTATCTCAGAGAATTATAAAATATTTGAATTCACACGACTGAATTGCATATAGCTACTCAATTTGTCCACATTTCATTGATGTATATTTTAAAAGAAAAGAGTTCACAATAGGAAAATGTAACTAAAATCTTGCTCTGGGTCCTTCCCCAACATGAAGTGTTTGTTCCAGGGTAGCTTTCAGGCTGCACTGTGATCCTGCTTCAGCTGTGGGGCTGTGTATTTCTTCATTATTTTCACTGCAGGTGCTTCACACCAGAGCAGTTCCTTACTAAGACTGCCAGCCGGGGGGGACATGACACTGTTTCTACTTCCTTTACACCTTCTCACTCTGCTTTCTTTTCTCTAACTGTGAACTGCTATGTCAGGAACTCTTGGTAATATTTTTTTTTCATTTTTTTCCTTAGGGAGAAAAGAAGTTTTTCTTTTATTCCACAAATGAAGGATATTTACAAACAATGTAAATAAATTTAAACAATTCTATCATGGACTAGGAAGTACTGGGTGGTGGCAGAGGCTTTCCCGTCTAATGCCTACACCATATAGTAATTGTTCTCATTATCCACTCACAGTTAAGCAAGTATCATACTGGCGGGGCATAGGTGGTCTCACTGGAGGAGACCAGATGCTGAGAGAAGACAAATTACAGAAAAATATTGACTTTAAAAGCCATGGCAATTTGTAATAGTTTGAGAGTGAAGCACATTGAGCTAGCATTGTGACCAAGAAATACATTGTTGGAAAGGCCAGCCAGACTCTACAGAATTCCAGAACACATCACAACTTAGTGAATAGAGCAACTGTGTTGTCAGGGGTTGGTGCATTTATCACAGATCCCACCACTTACAGTCATAAAGACTATAGTCTAGGTTTCAATTTCTGGTTAACCACTATGGGTTTTGTGTCTTGGGTAAATTAATTTATAGATGTAAATTCCAATTTGTCTAAACGCAACTGCAATAGTATCTGTCTCATCCTTCTGTGATATTGAATATGTATTGATATTAAATTAAAGTTTACTTATTAGACTAAAATAAAAAAGAAACAGCTATTGTGTTAACGCTTTTAACAATACTAATGTCGTTTAAAAACAAAGAGGGGAGGAAGAATGACATGAAGCAATGTTTCCTAAAAGACAGCTCTGCCTGATTCTATATAATTAATGTGTTCAAGTCAATAAATAAACATACATATAAGGCGTCATGTTTTATATACTCTTATTCCTTGAAAATTTCATAAATATTTGGAATATTTTGTTCTGTATCCATCTTCTACCCATCCCTCTGACTTTCCCCAGTCTCCTCCCAACACATGTCCCTCCCAACTTCATGTCCTTTGTTTTTAGTAATCCATTTAGTCCAATTAGTGTTGCCCATATGTGAAAGGATGTGTGTGTGTGGGGGGGTGTCATCCACTGTTACATTGGCAACTTACAAGGAACATATCCACAAAGAAAAGCACTTCTTTCCCCCAGAAATCATGAATTTCCAATAGCTTCTCAGGTAGATGTGGTTCTGGAGAAACCTCCACCCTCTATGCTGGAATGTTTTTTTCAAAGACAGGGTCTCTCTACATAGCCCTGGCTATCCTGGAACTCACTATGTAGACCAGGCTAGCCTTGAACTCATAGAGATCCACTTGCCTCTGCCTCCCGAGACTGAATGCATGTGCTACCATGTCCAGCCAGTGATGAAGTTTTAACTGACTGGATGGTGTGCAGACAGATAACCACAGCTGCTCTGAGTTCATGTATACAGCAAGCATGTCACGTCCAAAAGACAATATTTCCCAGCACCCTTTCCCAGCTTCTGGCTCTTACATCCATGCTCTTCCCTCATCCCCAAAACTCTGTTGCTATTTCAACCCTTCTGCCTTTTGGCTGAGCATTACACAAGGCAAGGGCATCTTTAATCTGTTAGCTCTAAGTACTCTCCAGGATTTTTTCAATGGATTCTGAGGAATGCTTCAGCACCTGTGAATCTCCTATACACACATAAAGAAAGAAAGCACCCACTAGCCACACAACATGGGGAGGAGCCTCAAGCTGAATTGGTGCATCACGCATTTCTCCCTTGTTGACATGGACTGAGTCCAAACAGGACTGAGTCACAGGCCCATGACAACAACATCTAGAACCTTCAAAATAACTGAAGAAAAAAGAACTCTGGGAAAAGTTGGGTTACTTTGCTACAGAACTGAGAGAACTTCACTGTCACTCTGTGTGTGCTTATTTCCTGGGGAGGCATAAACAAATGCTCTTTCACCAGCTAAGGCACCAACAAGAGGCCAAAGCACCAGTCCAGCAAAGGGAAACTTAAGGAAGCAATGAGTTTATTGACCAGTTGCAGAGCATGAGTGAGAGGTGACTTTCAGGAGCATCGATGCAGGCAGCTGCGTCATCTATATGTCTCACCCGAGTATGTGTGACAGTTTCCCCTGAGCTGCACAGACGGAGACTCTTCTGTTAACCTTCTACAGACTACGTGCAACAGAACTCCCTGGAGACACGAGGACAGGTGCAATTAGGACAGAGTTATATACAGCTTATCTGAGAGGTGCAGGCTGGAGTAGCAAGTTAGGTGTCCTTCTTTGAGAATGTATAAACACTTAACAGGTCCGGTATTTAGAGTCCCTTGCAAGTAGTTATGGCTGTTCTAATTAAAACAATAACTGTTATATTGGAGGGTAGCACTAGCCAATAAGCATGCATCCAAGCAAAGCAGTTTGTAAAACTAACACTACAGATGAGCTGGAACTGAAAACAGGGAGTTCTGGAGTTAAGAAGAAATATAAAATAGGGCTACTCATAAATCAGGAATGAGTCAAGGTGGGAGACAGGTCAGCAATAAGGGATTGCATTGCCACAAAATGAATAAGTTAAAAATGGACCTTTTACAATCACTGCAACACAGCGGAAAATTGAAACAATAAAGTGATCAAATGTTCCACCTCCCAAAAGGTCACTTTTGGTCTACATTTTAAATAGTTCAGAGAAATAAACTGGGTTGCATCACTTTTCTTCAAGCATAAGCTAATGACTTTCTTTATTTGTACAATTATTAATTCATGGTAACTGCAAAATGTAATGCATTTTGGTGTGAAATTACCATAGTACACATATTGTGGTTTGATTGTCATCCATTCTGCTCTGTCCTTTCTTACAGTTCCCCTCTCTACATTAGTAGTTTTCAAACAAACTACATTTGGGTGTTGCTTTTGTCTCTAACCCTTATGCTATTAAAGATTCTTGAAAGCTTGAAATAAGCAATAACTTATGAATGCTACTCATACAGAGAATTAAGTACCACAATTGTATATGTGTGTGTGAGAGAGGGGGGGGGTGGGGATTTATCTCTGTATGTCTGTCCCTTCCTCTATCCAAGATTCTTCCAGTGACATGGAGCCATGTGGAGTTCTCATCAGGGGAACATTTCTTAATGTAGTATTCTCTGTTTTGTTCTCCTTGTTCAAGGCATTGATGCTTTTGCATTGTTAGTTTGTTTTAAATTGTGGCACAAACAATTTAATGCCAAGCAAAGGATCTCATCTCTGTCTACTGTTCTTCTATAGGTAAATTACTTATCTCATGGATGCTAGGTAGAAATATCATAAAAACCTACCATAGGCTAGTTGACTTTGACAAAAGCAACTTATTTTCTGCTTGTTCTGGAAGCTGAAGTCTAGTATTGAGGTGCAGGCAACATATTTCCCTCTGTAACTCCACCTTGCCTTGGAGAAAGAGCACCTTCTCTATACCCATATCCTAATCTCTTCATATAAAGACATCAGTAGGACTGGATTGTGGCCAGAGCGTATCACCTTACTTGTCCTTAATTGAGTCTTTAAAACCTTTATTTCCGAGTATAGCCATGTTCTGAGGTATTGGGTGTTATGAATTTTGTGTGAATTTTGAGGAGGGGGATACAAGTCAGCACATTAAAGATCAGATGGGACAGAAGATTCTTGTATGACCTGAAATAAACTGAATATGGACTTTACATTTTCTTGGGCCAGGAAGATAGCTCAGTGGGTAAAGGTGCTTGCCACCAAACCTAAAGACTTGATTTTGATTTCTGAGATCCATATGGTAAGAAAGAACCCACTTCACAAGTAGTCCTCTGACTTCTGCTGGCACACTCTGGCACACACTCCTCACACACATCATGCACACATGGACAGAGTAAATAAATTTAATAAAAGAATTATACTAAGAAAACTTTCTTCATTGTGTCTCATTGGGAGTTCAGGGCAGTGCTGGGATACTGAGAGGCAGATGATATTGCTCCTCTGATCCCAGATGCATGAGTGAATGACTGAATTCCAGAACCAGGCAATATCTTCTGAGCTATATAACTCAGAATGAACTAAGCAACCATCTCCATGACTGTTTTCTCAAGAGTAAATGAAGATTCACTTATTCAACAAACACCTAGTAATAGTGAGCTGTGAACTGATTCTAGATGTTTAGAATGTATTGCTTCCCCCAAGTATGGGTCTACATCTGGGTAGGATTATAGTTCCTTACTAAGTGATGACGCAAAGTAGAGCTATGCTACTGAAAAGGAAATGGGAGTGATACTTTGAAATGATGTGGTCTGGAGAGTCTCATCCAGGAAGTGAGATTAGAAAATGATCCAGTGCAGAGCTGGGTAGAAAGTAAGCCAAGTGAAGAGGTTATTGACACAAACTAAATCCTAAGACATATGTGTCCTATCATTCCTTCTATTAGCTTGTCCACATGCTCCCAGACTATATGACTCTATACAAAGCTGAAAGAATATGTGTCTATGAGTTGCAATTGGGTGGGACTTTTCAATCATAAAATAAACAGCAATCAAAGAATTGAAAAACTAGACATCTGGATATTGGCTGTTGTTTGTTTCCTAAAATATTGAATATACTTGGGCATATGATGAAATTAAATATAAGAAGCAGGTTGCTGCCATAAGTAAATGTGAGTGTCCTTCTTGTGTTTAAAGGTGCACACACCCTTCCATTCTGCTATAGGAGCATATGCTAGGGGAACAAAAAGGCAACACTTCTGAGCTTATATGTGTTCAATATCAGTTCCCTGTAATCTATATTAAAGAGCTCTGTAATTAGTCACCAATGAGAAAATGCTGAATTGTTTGGAAATAATTCTTAGGTTCAATGCACTGACAAGAAAATACCATTTAAAACCTTCAGATGAATCTCTGAAGTTTAAAGATCTGCTTAATTATATGAATTATGCATGGCTTTCAGGACTTTATTTGATATGTTATGCATTTGTTCCTTCTGTAAGACCACATACACATGTAGGATTGTGTGAATGTCAAAAAAAATGAATAAGAAAGAATCCACTAAGTATTTCACCAAAGAAACCATTTCCACCTGAAGAGTATGAGATATGAGTCCCACACGTTATACTTTGAACTGTGAGTATTTTAAACAACCAAGGCTTAGGAATGTTTTCTTCAAACAACCTGTGTAAGTACAATCAATCACCAGAAATGATATAGCATACATAATATACAAATCTATTTCATCATTAACAAATGATTGAGAAGTAAATACACTAGTGTATTTATTTTTGATAAATCACAGAAATGATTATGTTTTAAAATGTTGCAGTGTTCTGTTTCATTCTATTTATTATAATTATTTGGAGTTTCTAGTAATTAGGAAAACTATGTAGGAACAAAATATCAGTACATATTTGAGAAATGTAATTTTTCTCTAAAATCATAGCATAGTCAATTTCTTTCTCTCCTATTTCTCCCCCCAAATAATTAACTTTAATATTTAAAAAGAAGAATATCTGATAAAATTAATGAAAATATGTGTACCTTAGCTCCTCATCTATTATAAATGCTCATGTTAGCCATGTTTATTGGTTTGTTTGTTTTGAGATAAAGTTTTGTATGTCTTAGGCCAGAAGGCTGAAATTTGGTGTGTAGCTGAGGATGAGCTTGAACTTCTGATTCTCCTATCCCCACATACCTCTTAAGTGATAGGATTACAGGCATGTACCATCATGATGAGTTTCATGTTTGTCCTTTCCTTAGCAATATTTGGAAGTGTTTAGTGCTGTTTTCATACAATTTGGAGCATTCGAGAAACTATCTAGGTGGGTTTTCTGACTACACAGAAGTGTATTCCACTAGAAACATGCAAATCACTATGGTTGGATTCTTGAATGTCTTCAAAAATCCATATGTTAAAGTTATGGGCCTCAACCCAAAAAGGCCACGTCTGGTTGGGAGAGTTAGATCACTACAGGGCTGACTTTGAGGGGAATATTGAGACACATACCTCTTCTCCAAATCCTTTTGTTTTCTGGATGCATGCTCACCCTAAGGTGGGAAGATTTACTCTGCCACATGTTCCCCAATGCTTTGCAGGGCCACATGAACAAAGGCACTTGACCTAAGTAACCTGAGACTTAGACCTCTGAAACCACAGGCAAAAATAAAACTGTCATCATTTTAAGTTATCTCAGGTACTCCGTCACAGTTATACAAATCTGATTAACTCACAAGGATGTTATCAGAATTTAGTGCAACATTGTGCATAAGAAAGGGGTTGCAAAGGATTTCCACCCTGACTGTGAGCAACAGGCTCAATCTAATGTGAAAATTCTAATATCCATATTTGGAAGATTAAATGTCACCTTTCATTAAGAAGCATGACTTCACAAAGAGTGCCAGGCTCCACCTGAGTGCTGATATCCAGAACACAGGGTGCTTTACAGAGCCAGAAAGGCTGGACCAAGGAAGGCACTGAAATCAAATGTCTAGAATTATGTCTAAAGGACCTCAAAATCAGGTTGTGTTTTCTGTGTTTAGGGAGTGGTTCAGAGACCATTCCTTAGCTGAAATTCTATTCTTTTCTATTCTGATCTAAATGCCCTAAAATTTGAAAATGCCAAGCATTGGAATATTGGTAACTTTGAAATATTGTGATCTGTGTGTGTTATTCTCATTTTAAAAGATTTTTAGGAAGTCATTGACAATCAAATACATGAACATATACAATGACATATGATCACATTCATTTTCTTCCTCTCCTCCCAACACCCTCTGTATTCCACCCATATCCCATCATCCTCTGGAATCCAGTTAGTGTTGCATATATATGCCTGACAGGGCAACCTGAAGGAGGCAAGTTTTATATTAGGTCAAGGGTTCAGTCCACCATTGAGAGGAAAGCATGGCATAGGCTGTGGTGTTGGAAGCATGGGGCAGATCAAGGATAAATGAGCAGAGCCAAAGCAGGTTGTGGGTAAAGTGTTCAAAGGCTCACCCTTATGAAGCTTTGTCCAGTATTTATCCAGTTCATCTTATTGTATGCAATTTCAATATTTAAAATTACATGTACCATCATGATGAGTTTGATGTTTGTCCTTTTCTTAGCAATATTTGGAAGTGCTTAGTGCTGTTTTCATACAATTTGGAACATTCGAGAAACTATCTAGGTGGTTTTTTTTTTTTCCTAGAAAATTTTGTAGCATGTAGATAATGACTTCATATTATACCAACTTAACTAACATGGAAAAAGAAAGCACATACGCAAAAGACTGTAAGGAAGAGTTGAACAATACAACACTGAAATGCAAATTCTGGAGGTGGCAGGTTAAAGTACTCCCTTCTGAGGATAAAATAAAAGCAGCAAACCTGAGATCTCACAGAGGACACATCAGACCTGAGAAGAGACTGAAGAAGAATCCAAAGAACTTGGAAAGTTGCAATGGAAAGTTAATGGTAACATTGGTCCCAAATCTTTAGCTGGTTGCTAAGAGACTGTTCCACTTTTCACTACATGGTTGTGAACTTCAGCATGGGTTTGCTGTGGAAGGGGTGCCTTACAGAGTTAGGGTCAGGAGAGAAGTCAGGTTCTATGGAGCAAAAGGTAAAGAGAACAGAGGTAAGCACTCGGTGGAAAGAGAAAGATCGTATCAAGTTGCATAGATTCTTAGAGGGTGGGTGACATTTGAGTAGATACTTAGAAGACCTTTTAGAGGAGGAAGCAGGGGAAGAATACATTCAGCAGATGGTGAGCATAGCCAAGTCAAGGAGACAATTTTTCTCATGCATGTGTAAAGCAATAGCTTAGCCCAATGAAAGTCCAAGTTTTCATGTTGAAGAATCCTTTGCTATACAGCTAAATACATGGTTTATAATTAAATTCTACAAAGATTATTTCTGCAAACAGACTTTCAAGTATATTGCTAATAAGTGTGTAATTTAATGGAGTGCTATGCTGGAGGTTAAGGACAAAGCAATTTAGTAATGGTATTGAATCAGTGGTTCTGTCATTTTGCTCAAATTACGTTAGGGAGCTAAATGTAGATGCTTACATTTCTTCTCCAAAGTGACACTTTAGCAAAGCCCAGAATTAGACAGTGCTTAGTGTCAGGATTTTAATCACTTACTATAACTCTTCCTCACATTGTGAGAATGGTTTATTTAACTCTTCTTAGAAACCCAGAGACATTGCATACATCAATTTCAGATCATAATTTCATATGCAAAGAAATTATTTGTAATAGAGATAAAGTATATCAATTTCTGAATGTTCCTGGGAAGAAAAGAAGCAAACAAAATAGTCAGCAGAACCCTGGCATTCTTCTGTACAATTTCCACATGGCTATGAGAAGAAGGTTTTAAAAATGATTAAGAAAGTCACATTTTGGGGGTTAAACAAGATTTTGACTGTTTGAGGATAGTAATGAAATTCAAGGTGGAAACAGAGGAAGATCCTGAATTATGAGCATCTTAGACAGCTACCTGGACTCAAAGGCCAGGCTGAGACAGTGAGAGGAGCTCCTGTGGAGTCTGATGGAGAAGAATTGAGGAGGTGGGTGTGTGAGCCATCTGCCCATTTTGACTTCACAGCTCCTGTGTTAGTCTTCAATTTGATTAATTTAGATATTTTAAAATATTTACTTAATACTTTTACTAGAGATACACAAATATATTTTGGTATGGTACTTTCATATGTATATGCAATATTTGCTCTTTAGTCTATATACCCCCCTGAAATGGGCTAATAGTTCCTCTTAAATTATTATTATCAGAAAGATTATGAATCTTTAATTCCAGTAACCTAACAGTTTATCAAACATTTGAAACTTGCATAATGATTGAACTGTACAGGACTTATACGCTACTGACTGCTAACCCCTCTTAGCTGTTCCAGCTCGTTCTCGAAGCCCACATACAATTCCTAAATTTTCAATCTATCTCAATGAAGTCATTTTTGTACAGATAGACATCCTTATAAAGAACTGTATAAATCAGAAAAATACTATTTAAATACTGTATTTTACTAATAAATAGTACATTAGACTTTCAAATGTTCTGAAAACACTAAAACGACACATCCTTAACTAATAGAATGCTTCTGACAGTTCAGCGTCCATGTGAGGATCCCATGGGACATCCTTGTCATTAAGTATTTAGATGTTATTTTGAGAAACTTAAAGTTCATGGGCGTGATACTATTACTTAACATCCTGAATGGATCCAACTTTAGCTAGGATGTACTTATTCCATACCTCCAATATGATATATAGCAGACACCATGGCGTTACAGAGAAAGAGAATCTCGTGTTTCTTACACACACACACACACACACACACATCCGTGAAGATAGGTATGTAAGTGGCCAAGGTACTTCTAGTTCTATTGGGAAAACAAGCAAAAAGATACATTTTAGAAAAGCAATTCAGTTAACCAAGGCATCAGGAACAATCTCTGAAGAATAGGCTTCTGAAGAAATCAGATGTCTGAGATTTTAAAAATCACTTGATTCTTCAAGTAGCTGATTAACTGGAGACCTTTTTCTTACTTTACATGTAACTTCCTTAAAGTGATTTTCCAGTAAGCAATTCCAAGTGATGCTTGGAAGCACAAGGCTTTGGTTCTTTCGGTCACATGTGATCAATCATCTGGTTTAACCAGTTGCCTGCCACAGGACTTTTATGCATAGGCACTGTAGGACTTCCTGGTACCTTGTTTGGGGCATTCCCACCAGGGGATTACAGCTCAATCCCCTAGGCCTTTATATCCTTTCTTTTGCTTAAATTGAATTTTTCTTTTAACCAGTCGGTGGGATGGATTTTGTGACAATGTCCCTTGCCATTCCTGCCACAGCAGTTTTCAAGGTGGAATATTGAGCAGGTGCTGCTGTGGATCAGCTGGTGATTGACAAAACAGCAGCACTCTCCTATTACACAGGCATCCCTTTTGCTGAGAAGGTTTGATATATTTGCGAATTGTATTTGATTTGGGCTCAAAGATGATGCATGGCACAGGTGGTATAATTATACAGTGTAGAGTACAAAGATAATTCTTTTAGTCTTTGAAAGGTTGCTTCTATAAAAAATTACATATTTTTGCCAGGAAGTTGTATCTTTCTTTGGCAGTACATGAAAAATGTGGGAGGTGAAAATTCCCAAAGTGTTTCATTTCTCTGGCAGAAGAAAAAAAAAATATGGCCACAGTCTGTCCTCTTTGAAATGATCGTGCCACCTGTATTTTTTTAAATTAAAATATTTTGTAGCTGCATTTTGACTCACTCACCACAAGGCACTAATCAAAGAAAAACCTATACTTGTATTAGCACTTTGATAAGTTGCCATGGGAGGTTGAGAGTTGC
Organism: Peromyscus attwateri; assembly: GCA_902168425.1. NCBI lineage: Eukaryota > Metazoa > Chordata > Mammalia > Rodentia > Cricetidae > Peromyscus > Peromyscus attwateri. The sequence goes on along the minus strand of CABHPP010063149.1, from coordinate 2,415 downwards.
TATTTTGAAAACATTGTGCTCTATAAGGCATCAACAGACTTCCCCCATAGCATCTCTAAAATAGCTTACCTTCTAAAACATCACAATAAAACAAAGAGAAAGAGAAAGATTCTAGAAAGATCTTTACAACGAATAAAACAATTTCCTGTTTGTAAAAGTGTTGAAATAGCATAAGCATATCTAGGAAAGTAAATATCAGGTGTAGGATCTGCCTGTGTTACATAGACCACATATCACTAGACAATGGGATAATTGTCCCTCTTATACTTGCTACTATAAGAACAATAGTGGTTCTTTCTAATGATAGTTATTTTTGAAACCCTGAATGATTTCTTGCTAGTGTATCAGAAGCTTGGAAACAATTTGTCTGGTTAATACCTAGTTTACAGTCTCTGGGGGAGGATATTTCAGACAGGTTTTATAAGTACAGACATTTTCTATAACCTCATCTCTTTGAGACGCTCTTTTTTCTTTTGCTTTTTTATTTTCTTAACAGAAGGCCTTCTAGACTATGTTAGACTCATATTCACCAAATCAGACTAGTCTAGTCTTGAACATCCAATTTTCCTGCCTCAGCCTCCCTAGTGGTTGAGATTATCACATGCCACAGCACACACCTCAGATTTACTTTCTTTTTTTTTTTAATTTAAGAAATTTTTTTATTCATTTTATATACCAACCACAGATCCCCCTGTCATCCCTACTCCTGCTCCCTCCCAGCCTCCTCCCCATCAGGACTCATCCCCCATCTCCTCCTCCAAAAGTGTTCCCATGGGAAGTCAGCAAAGTCTGGTACATTCAGTCAAGAGAGGACCAAACCCCTCCCCACTGCATTAAGGCTGAGTAAGGCTTCTCACCATAGGAAATGGGCTCGAGAAAGCCAGTTCATGCACCAGGGATAGATCGTGATCTCACTGCCAGGGGCCCCTCAAACAGACCAAGCTACACAACTGTCTCCCATATGCAGAGGGCCTAGCCCAGTCACATGCAGGTTCCACAGCTGTTGGTCTAAAATTCATGAGTTCCTATAAGCTTGGTTCAATTGTCTCTGTAGATTTCCCCATTATGATCTTGACCCCCCTCCCTGCTCATGTAATCCCTCTTCCCTCTCTTCAACTGGACTCCCAGAGCTCAGCCTGCTTGGTTGTGGATCTCTGCATCTGCTTCCATTAGTTACTGGATGAAGGCTCTATGATGATAGGGTATTCACCAATCTGATTACCAGGGTAGGCCAGTTCAGGCACCCTCTCTATTATTGCTAATCGTCTAATCTGGGGTCTTCCTTATGGATTCCTTAGAATTTCCCTAGCACTAGGTTTCTCCTTAACTCCATAATGTCTCCCTCTATCAAGATACCTCTTTCATTGTTCTCCCACTCCATCCCTCCCCGAGCTCGACCATCCCATTCCCTCATGTTCTCATCCTCCATTCCCTCCTCTCTATTGCTCCCCGCCTTATTCCCAATTTATTCATGCAGATATCATCTATTTCCCCTTCCCAAGGTGATTCATGCACCTCTCTTAGTGTCCTCTTTGTTTTCTAGCTTCTCTGGAGCTGTGGATTGTAAACTGGTTATCCATTGCTTTACATCTAGTACCCACGTATGAGTGAGTACACACCATGTTTGTCTTTCTGAGTCTGGGTCACCTCACTCAGGATGATACTTTCTAGTTCCACCCATTTTGCCTGCAAACCTCATAATGTCATTGTTTTTTATAGCTGAGTAATGCTCCATTGTGTATATGTACCACATTTTCTTTATCCATTCTTCAGCTGAGGGGCATCTAGGTTGTTTCCAGGTTCTGGCTATTATGAATGATGCTGCTATGAACATAGTTGAGCAAGTGTCCTTGTGGTATGATTGAGCATCCTTTGGGTATATGCCCAAGAGGCACTCTTAAAGACCAACTATCAGATAGTGCAAATCATTTCAGTGTTGCACTGGATACTATCAATGTAGAGGGAAAAGTACAAACAAGGAGGAAAGAAAAATAATAGAAAATCTAGTAAAAAGAACAAAAAGTGGAATAAGTCCCCAAGGGGTAGAACACACAAACCTGGAGGAAGAAAAATGAAATAAAATAAAAATGGATACAAGTTAGTAACTCTGAATGAAAAAAAAAATAGCATACATTATTGACTGTGTTTCAGAGCTGTTCATGTGTTAAAGAAACCTTCCGTAAACTTTGAAATTGATGTAGCATTGCTTCAAAATCCCACACCCAAATGACTAGAGAAAGCCAAACCTCTTGAAACCACCCATGTGTTCCTCAGATTTACATTCTGGTGCCACACTAGTATTGTTTTGGGAAGGAAGGGGAGGAGAGTGGGTAAGGATCAAGGGAGGCCGGTTAGCTCAGTAGGCAGAGATGGCAGAGGAGTAGATATCTACTGATTGCTCAAGAATGAACAGAT
>CABHPP010063116.1:0-49849 GCA_902168425.1 Peromyscus attwateri | reverse complement strand
TTTTTTTTTTTTTTTTGAGGGATTCCTAACAGTGGGAGTCAGGGTATCTCTGACTCTTTTGCTTTTTTTCCTACTTTTTCTCCTACTGGGGTTGCCTCATCTATCCTTGATATGAGGGTATATGCCTAGTCTTACTACATTTGTTTTGCAGAGTTTGGTTGATATCACTAAGAGGCCTACTCTTTTTTGAAGGGAAGCAGAGGAGGAGTAGATCTTGGGGAGACAGGAGGTGTGGGGGCTGGGAGGAGGGAGAGAGGGGAGACTGCAATTGGGATATATTGTATGAGAGAAGAATAAATTTTAAAGGAAGAAAGAAAGAAAGAAAGAAAGAAAGAAAGAAAGAAAGAAAGAAAGACAACACACTTGAAAAATAGGCAAAATGCACATATGACCATCTCATAAAAACAGACCTTGAATAAATGTGGAACACCATTAGATTTTGCAGTTATTCAGAAGAAATACAACTCAAGAATCTAATAAGCTGTACACAAACAAGAATGGCTAAGAAAAAGATAGATATACAAAATACAGTCGAGGTCAGACTTCAATAAAACACTCTCTTGGATCATTGGATGGGATGCAGGTAGACCAGCTATCCATTTTGGAAATCAACTTGGCGTTTTTCTAATAAAGTTACAGATGTGCACATGCACCATCCATTGATCTTACCTCTGATAAATTATTTCCTCATATGTGAGAATAAGACAAGAAAACTCAGTTAATATTACTTATGACAACAAAGCATTATGAAAAAACTCAAATGCACCTTGACTATACAATAGATAAACACATGATGATAATTTGCATACAGACACGAAATGAAAGTGAAAATTAATGAAAACTGGGCACATGAATATGATAGAATTTTACAAATTTGAATGAAAACTACAGTCAAGAGTCAAGAGAACCAAGGTCATCCTCAGCTTCATATTGAGTTTGAGTTTGAGGTCAGTCTAAGCCACAGGTGATACTATCTCACAAAACCAAAATTGAGAAAGGACTGTTCTCAGCACAAAACTTCAATGTTACTAGAAAACAGAGAGCATGGAAAAAAAAAAAAAAAACAAGAGTTTTCAAAAATCATGGTAACTATTTCTTAGCACAGATTAAGTACTTAAGTGTTTACTTTGTTAGTGTATTATCAAACTTTGATCAATATATTCAATATCAATTTAGAATGTAGAGGAACTTTTAGTTGAATGAGTAAGGAAAAATTCATGGAAATACATACGTCAGACTGTTAACCTACTCTCCTAGAATGAAGATAGGAAGGGGGAGAAGAAAATAAAGACAAAAAAGTTATAGATTGTACAACTTAAAATAAACAGTGATTGAAACTCAGGCAAGAAAAAGTGAGGTTAGCTAAAACAAACATAGTAAATAAACAAGCTGAAAGGCAAAAGGAAATAACCACAGTAATAACTATTTTCAAAGCGGTGGTCAGTAACAGAATTATAAAACAGCAGTGATAATAGGAATCAGTTACATAAAGTTAATTAGATGATAAATAGCCAGAAACAATGTCCATTTGTAAGATAGAAACCAATGTACAAGTTAATGAGAAAGGATATTAGGAGTCAATTGAGAAATGCTGAACATAAGTTAAATGATACATAAAATGGATGTACATTGACAAGGAAGGATAATAATTAACTAAAGGGGATTATAAGAGAGCAATTAGAGATCATTTAGCAAAAAGTATTGTGTCTCAGTACATATATGTACATATGGAGATAAGCATGCTTATACACACATGTATATGCTTTTGGAAAGGGGGACTGAGACAGAGAACATCAGAGATTATCACTGGTGCATGAACAGTCTTGTCATTGTCTAATAGTGGTAAGATGCTTTGTACTGTAACTTATTTTATTTTTTTGCTTTCTAAAATATATATGAGTTGTTCATATTAGTAAAAAATAAATTTATTCACTGTGTTAAAATTTTCCTTCTATACTGTGAAATGTGTCAGAAACATGTGTCTGTAACATGACAACTATGAATCTGAAAAGGGATGATGTCACAGGAAGGTCACTGGCAAGGTCTGACGCCTCCTTCTGCTAGTCAATGCAACCATGAACACGAGGCTTCTCTGCTGTGTAGCTCTTTGTCTCCTGGGAGCAGGTGACTCCTGGTTGGGGGATTCCCGACAGTAGCTCCAAGCCTTACTCTTTATCGGGATTCCTCCTGGGCCACTTGGGCTTTTTCATACTTTCTGTTTTCCTATCTTTTAGGATCTTTAGGTGGACAAGTTATCCAGACTCCACAACATCTATTCAAAGCGAAAGGACAGAAAGCAAAGATGAGCTGTAGCCCTGAAAGTGGACATACTTTTGTTTATTGGTACCAACAGAAGCAGAACAAAGAGTTAAAGTTTCTGATTTCTTTTCAACGCCAAGAAGTTCGTGAAAGAACAGACTTGGTCAAGGAGCGTTTCTTAGCCGAGTGTCCTAAAAACTCACCCTGCAGCCTGGAAATCCAGTCCTCTGAGGCAGGAGACTCAGCACTGTACCTCTGTGCCAGCAGTCTGTCCACAGTACTGAAATGTGCATTCTCCTCAGAGCACAAACCCTCCATGGAGCCAACTCAGGAAGCAGGTGCTGTTCTGGGTTGGAAGGAAGTGACAGAAATGAACTGGAGCCAGTGTCAATCACAGCAAGGCTAGAAGGTGTCTAGCAGAGGAGTGACAGCCTGACAGTTCTGAAAGACCGTGGGGCCAGAACTGGGGAGGATGATCTTCATACAGTGTGCTTCTCCTCTTTTCTCAATTTTATCAATTTCTGTTGGTGTTCACTACCTGTCTCTTTTCATGTGGTACTCATGGTGAAAATAAAGTGGTCACCAAAGATCTCAAATTCTCTTTCAGCATTCCACCATGCTGATAAAGATCAGCCTGGCTCTTTCAGAGCCTGGGCATAAAGATCTCAAAAGCATATGTGTGTGTGTGTGTGTGTGTGTGTGTGTATCTCCAGAAATGTGATTATTGAGAAATGAAGTATATATTTTATATATCTTCAGAATGTGAGAGTACTCTGGAGACTCCCTGTTGGCTCCACTCTTAATGTAGAAGTTCAAAGCCTTTCTCCCAAAACTCATCTCTGCCTATAACGTTTCCCACTGGCCTAGGAGGACCAGTCAAGCAGTGCCAAGCAGAGATTTCACAATCTCTTTCTCTCTCTCAAAACATTATCAGTTTTATCATAAAGTTGAAGAGAATGATTTCAGAAACATGGAGTCAGTGTTTCAATAGAATAGGGTGGAAGAAAGAAGAGAAGAAGGTGCTGTGGTAGCTAGGGCCTGGGATCCAAGAAAGCAAGAAACAGGAGGAATCCAAGTGTGAGGCCAGTTATAGACTAATATAAGTTGAATTGCTTTGGTGGTACACGAAACAGTACGGTAATGATTGTGTCACTTCACAGGAAGGTTGCAGAAGAAGCCTACAAACACCTCATCATTTAGTGGCTTCATGTGATTCTTTTTTTCTTCCTTTGTCTGCCTCTTGCTTTTCTCCCTCAGCCTACTTTCCTTCTCATTAATCCAATTTTTATGGGACAAATAAGACAGTCACCAAAGATGACAAGTTCTATTGGCCTCCTTCTACCAGGCTAATCAAACATGAACATAGTGCTTTGTTAGCTTAGGTTTAAAAATCTCAAGACCAAATGGATTTAGATTTGCAAAGATCAAAGCACGATTGTGTCACAGAAAGCCCATTGTAGACACATGTATCTATTTTAACCCCACATAAAAGTTATTTTATTAATGATACAAATCTGATTCCCCTCCTCCCTAAACTGAAAATGAGTGAGACACCCCATGTTTCTATGTACATATCCTACCTGTTTCTTCTCAAAGGTGCACAATACTCCCTCCATGTCACTTTTTCCAGGAAATAAATCAATTTTCCTCCAGCTCACTGACAGTGTTGAAACCCCTGAAATGAAGATGTCATAAACTGTTATAATCTCCCAATAGCACTGTAGAGTCAGAAACATGAGGTTTGAGTCAGGGACTATTGCATATATGGCTCGATTTATATATCTTGAAAGTTACTCTCTACCTCTGGTCCCACAGAGTATTTCTCTCAGTCCTCATATCTGCTCCTAACACAATCCAGTGACTAGGTGAAGCCAATTAAACATGACAATAAGTTTAGTAAATCGCACAATCTTTGATTTTATCAGATTAGTTTTATGATAAAGATGCAGATGGTGATTTAAGAATAAATAAATAAAATCAATAATGCAACAGAAAAGTAAAAGGGGAAAGATAGAAATGTATTAATGTATACAGAAGAGGCAGCATGCTGTTGTGGTGGCTCAGGCCTATAATTGATGGGCTACATCGCTAACTGTGACAGAGAGAGAGAAAGAGAGAGGGACAGAAAGAGAACATTAAAATATTATAAAGAATATTGTTAATGAATTAATTGTTTAAACATATCTAACAGTAGCATGATATTTTAAATCTGATATTCTGTTTATGACTTCTTAAAATATAGATGTACTGTTATAACAGCAAAATCTATGTAATTCTTTTTAAATGAGTGAAACTTTAACAAATTGTATTTACTGATTAAAGAAAGGCTCTTTTGGTAGCATAAACTGCTTTGGTGGTATCACAAAGCAGTAACATAAGGACTGAGTCTACCAAAGGATGATGTCACAGGAAGTTTAGTGATGAAGCATGAAAACACCACATCCTCTGCTGCTCCAGTGTGGCCATGGGTGCATGGCTCATCTGTTCGGTAGCACTTTGCCTCCTTCGGGCAGGTGAGACCTAAGCTCATAAGATGAACTCTTGTTTATAGTTCACCAGCAACAGACACAAATAACTTTCCTTGTTAGAGTTGCTGCTGGCCTATTTTCATATGTTCTGTTTTATTTTCTTCTAGGCTTTTTTGATGCTGCAGTTACTCAGACTCCAAGACATCTGATCAAAATGAAAGGACAGAAAGCAAAGATGATCTGTAGCCCTGAAAAGGGGCACACTGCTGTTTATTGGTACCAACAGAGGCAGAATGAAGAGTTAAAGTTCCTGATTTACTTTCAGAACCAACAGCCTGTCGATCAAATAGACATGGTCAAGGAGCGATTCTCAGCTGAGTGTCACTCAAATTCATCCTGCAACCTGGAAATCAAAACTTCCGACGTGGGAGACTCTGCACTGTACTTCTGTGCCAGCAGTCAGTCCACAGTGCTGAAATGTTCATTTCCCTCAGTTCACAAACCCACCATGAAGTGAACTTAAGAAGCAGGTGATGCTCTGGGTTGGAAAAAAGGAAGAGAAATTAACCGAAGCCCGTGTCAAGCTCACAGACTTCATACAGGATAGAGAGACTTCAGAAGAAAGAGTTCACAAAAAGCATGCTCACACCAAGTCAGGGATGGCTGCCCTTCATGTTGCATTTCTCTCCTCATTTTGTCTGCTCTGTTCTTCTGACCCTGCACAGTTCATTCTTGTGGTCTTCATGGGCAGAATCAGGTGATTACTAAGATCATAAAGTCGGTTGGCATCATTTTGCCACACTGATAAGTCTAGTTACTCCTGAGCCTATATTAAAAATCTTAAGAGGAAATGGTTTTGTAATGATTCAGTCATGGTTTTCCTGGTGAACATTCAGCTCTACTCACATATGGAGTATCTTCATATCATAAAATACAATGTTGCTGCCTGGATTTCCCCCTGAGTTCAACTTGAATAAAACACTTCAGGTTTTTGTGTGCTTGTCTAGTCTGCCACTTCTAAATGAAAGAAAATATTCAAAATCTACTTCTTTTCCAGAAAAGAAATAAACCACCCACAGCTCCCTTCCAGCATTGAAACCCTTGTACATAACACATGATAACTTCATAGTGCTACATGTCCTGGAATTTGAGTCCCGGAACCACAGGGTTCTAGTCCCCCAAGGAAGCACACAACCCTTCTCCCATCCTCATCTTTCCCACTAGTGTTATCCAGTAACCAGATCAAGCTACTTCTAGCACTGACAGTGGCTTCACTTTATTCCACAATCCCTCTTGTTCTAGCCCAAAACAGCATCAGTTTTATAATAAAGATGCAGATGGACACTTAAGAACAAATAAATAATGTTAATAATTTAATAGGAAACAGTAATGGGAGAGATTTTGGTGCATTAATATATACAGAGGTGAGAGTGAGAGAAAGTTACCACGGTGATTCGAGCCTGTAATCACAATAATGGGGTGGCTGAGAGAGAGAATCACTAATGTATTAAGAAAATAGAAGGGAGGCTTAGGAAGAAAAAGAGGTTCATTAGGAATGAAGTGGCAGGAATATAATCAAAGTAATGTATATACACATGCATATACATACATAACGGTTATGTATGTAAGGAGTTGTCAAAGAATAAAACACAAAACACATAGTGTAAGCATTATCTAGCAGTAGTATATTTTAATCCTGATATTCCTATAATTTGATGACTTCATTGAATGGGAATGTAGTGTTAATAAATGGAAATTTATGTTAATAAAATACACATAAACTGTTTTGCATGATTAGTCAATGAGTTATATTTATCAAGGTGAGGAAAAGCTTTTCTTCTGATACTAAGAACTTCCTCAGTGGTAGCATGAAGCAATAACAGAGTTGAGTCTACAGACGATCACGTCACAGGAAGGTTGCAGATGGACCTTGAAGACAGTGCACCCTCTGCCTCCCCTAGTGTGGCCATGGGTGCAAGGCTGTTCTTCTGTGTAGCAGTTTGTCTCCTTGAGGTTGGTGAGTACCGAGTAAAAAAAAAAAAAAATCTCCCCACACTCCAAACTACAGACCTGAACCTTTTTCCTCATCAGAGTTCCTTCCAGATGTTCTCATTTTCTGTCTCTTCTTCCAGGATCTTTTGATGCCAAAGTAACCCAGACTCCAGGATATCTGGTCAAAGAGAAAGGACAGAAAGCAAAAATGAGCTGCACCCCTGAAAAAGGACATACTTCCTTTTACTGGTATCAACAGAATGAAAAAAGAGAACTTAAATTTTTGATTAACTTTCGAAATGAAGAAATTATTGATCAAACAGACTTGTCCAAGAAGCGATTCTTAGCTGAGTGCCGCTCAAACTCACGCTGCAGTCTGGAAATCCAGTCCTCAGAGGCAGGAGACTCAGCACTGTACCTCTGTGCCAGCAGTGAATACACAACGCTGAAATGTGCGTTCCCCTCTGTGAACAAACCCCATTGTGGACAGACCTCAGGAAGCGGGTGATGCCAGACTCTAGAAGAAAGTAACAGAAATTTACCAGATCTGGTACCAAATGCAGCAGATTTCACACAAGGCTAGGGGGTGTTTAGAGGCACAGGAGCAACAGCCTGACATCTCAGAAACAGACCTCTAGCACAGGTCTGAGAGAGCTGCTCATCATACCACATTATTCTCCTGTTTTTCCTGCCTCATGCTTGTCTGTACCTACCTGCCACCACCCTCCTTTCATACCATGCTCATGGCTGGAATATGACAAGTCACTGAAGATCACAACTTCCCTTAGCATCCTACTATGCCTTTGATGTTGCTTAGTATCATTTTTTTTAAAATTTGTATTTGAGGTTTAGGCTTTTAAAAAGAAAAAAAAAGTTAAGTGTGTGTGTGTGTGTGTGTGTGTGGTCTGTATGTATGCACAAATGCACACACATGTGCACATTTGAGTGCAGACACTCGTGGAGTCCAGAAGAGGGGGTCATATCTCCTAGAGCTTGAGTTACAGACAGTTCTGAGCCTCCTGATGGGAGTGTTGGGCTCTGAATTTGTACCCTTTCCTGAAGCCAGATGCCCTTAACTGCTGATCATCTCTTGATCCTCCTGAATTTGTGTTTATATCTCAAGAGAAAGAAACAAGTTTTGATGGTACAGTCATTGTCTTCTTGATGAGCAACCTGCTCTAGCACATCGGCATGTGCTGGAAGTCATGCAAATATTTGCTTATTATGGATGCAGTTCCAGCACTCCATCTCTCTTTTAAATCAGTGAGCAAAGCCCTGCTTCTGTGAGTTGTGCAGTCTCTCTCTTCTAATGACCCATAGCATTCTGTGACCTCTTCTGGAAAAGAAAACACATTTCCTCCAATTTTCTGCCAGCATTGAAAACACTCACATGGAGCAATTCATGCAGTTACCATGTGCCTTTATAATCACATCATTGTATTGCATTCCCAGAATCATGATTATTGATACTTGGAGGGCTACTTTATTTACTTTATTTTGTTTTATTTATTGGCATGGCACCAGAGAGTGCTTGAAAATTACTGTATAATTTAAAATATCACTTTAAAGTACATCAGGGTCCCCCTTTAGCCTCATATCTCCTCATGAAATTATGTAGTTATCTAAATCAAGCCAGTTTTGCAGTGTCTGTATATTAAGGGATACCAGCCTTTTGCCCTTCCCCAAGACATTACTGGTTTTATCATAAAATGCAGGTGAGAACTTAAGAAGCAATAAATAAAATCAAGTTTTTAACAGAAAAAAATGTACAAATAAAAGAAAAAGAATGAAGTATGGTGTTCAAAGCCTGTAATCCCTGCAATGGGCATGTGGAGGACAGATCACAATCTAAAGTCTAGTATAGCTGACAGAGAGAGAGAGAGAGAGAGAGAGAGAGAGAGAGAGAGAGAGAGAGAGAACAAAGAGTATCACCAATGAAGACTTTGTTAGCAGTATGTTGTTTTATTTTTATATTTGTTATATTCTTAAAATATGAATTATTATACATTTTAGAAGTCAACAAAGTATTTTGCAAAGTATACTATATGCAGCCATATATGCTAACTTCATGTAGATGATCAGCTACAAGACAATTATGAATCCGTTGGGAGCACACCACAGGAAAGCTACTAATAAGGGGTGAGACCCTCAACCTTTTCTCAGCTCCAAGGCATCATAGCTGCAAGGCTTCTCTCCTGCACAGCCCGCTGGGTCCTGGGAGCAGATGAGTCATCAGGACATGTCCTGAGATTGCTTGCTATCCATCCATGACTTTCTTTGCACTTATCTTTTTTGGTTTGCATTCTGTCTATTGTTTTCTTCTCTTCCAGGTTGTTTTGATGCCAAAGTTATGCAGATTCCAAGTCACCTGGCCAAGAGGAGAGAACAGAGAGAAAAGATGAGCTGTAGTCCTAAAGAAGGACATATTACTGTTTTCTGGTATCAGCAGGACCAGAACAAAGAATATCAGTTTTTGGTGTACTTAGAGAATCAAGACATTCTTCAACAAATAGACATGGTTAATGAGTGATTCTTAGCTGAATGTCCCCCAAAACTCACCCTGTAGCTTGCAAACACAGTGCTCAGAAGCAATGGACTCCACGCTGTATTCTGTGCCAGCATTTGGTCCAGAGAACTAAAATATGCATTCTCCTTTGTGCACAAACCCTATGTGGAGTCAACTCAGGAAGCAGGTGATGCTCTTGATTGGAAGGAAGTAACAGAAATTAACTGGAGTTAATGCAAGCGGCTGAGAGCTTTGTTTCACACAAGTCTAAGTCAAGGACTGATAGGCTGAGAATTCTGAAATAGTTCTTACCCCACACCCAGGATCTGGTCTAGGATAGTTGTTTTCATATCACAATTTTCTCCTCCCTTGTGTCCCTTATTGTTTTATCTTTCTACCTACAAACATTTTCCTTTAATGCAATACTCATGGTGATGGTAAATTGTCATCAAGATCACAAATAAGCCACACACTACTCTACCATGCTGATAAATATCAGGCACTCCACAAAAAGAGACACGGAGACTAGTGAATGGAATACAACCATCCATTTATTACCTCCTGATCTTTGAAAAGACATGGCAAGTATGAACAGAAAAAGAGATGACTCTTTAATAAAAAAATAATAAATAATGCTTGGAAAACTGAATACCACATGTAAAAGAATGAAACAAGGTACCCATCTCTCTCTGCTCAAAAGTCAATTCAAAATTAATCAAAGACCTCAGTGTAAGACCAGGAACACTTGAAATACTAGAAGAAAAGAGAAGTAAAAATACTTCAAGATACAGATGCAGGGAAGGCCTTCCTGAAAAGGATTCTAGCAGCATAGGAAATAATCCCATGCATGTCATGGAATTTAGATTTTCTCACAGTAAAGGAAATAATCTCTAAAGAGAGAGCCTACATAACAGGAGAAAATCCTCTCTCCTGTGTATCTGAAGGAGATTTTTATCTATAATCTATGTAAAGTTTTGAAGGTTAAACATTGCCTCACATAAATTACCAAGTCAATAAATGAATAAATAGAGTATACATTTTCAAAAGAATAAATACAAGTGGCTAATATAAATTGAAAATGTGTTCAAAACCCTTCAACATCGGGGAAATGCAAATTAAAACCACATCGAGGTGTGATCAAAGTGGCTATGGCCAAGAAGACAGATGACAAGAGACATTTGCTGGTAAGGATGTGGGAGAAGAATCCTTTCATGTTGCTGATGGGAACACAAATTGATAAAGCCATATAGAGTACTTGGTATGGAGGTACCCCAAAGTTCAAACCAAAAGTATCATGATCCATTTACACCATACACTATGTGCACAAATCCATTGGATTTAAACTAGCATGCCATAGAGATATTTGTGAGCTTTTTTTTTTTTTTTTTTTTTTTTTTTTACTTCACTGTTCACAATGGCACAATATAGAACTAGGAGAGAGCTCCATCAACAGATCAATGGATAGATCAATGTGCTGCATATGTACAGTAGAATTTTATTCATCTGTAAAGAATGAAAAAAACGTAAAGAAGAAAGAAATCATTATGGCAAGAAAAATTATCCAGGCTCAGAAAGAAAATATCAAATATCATGCCTTAACTTATAAGCAGAAAAATATTGTGTATTCTCTCATGCACAGAATCCATGATCAAAGTCTCTTTACGGCATGAAAATAGTAAAGGTACTGTGAGGGGAAGGAAGGAACCTAGAGTGGTGGAAAACATGGGAGGGTACTGAAGTGTGTGCAACAGGAAAACAAGAGGGAGTGGAGGGAGGAGGAGGGGATGAGAAAAGGGAGGAAAGAAAATGCCAGGTCAGTTTTTAAACACGTTTAATGATAGACATATATGAAAATGAAAAACTCATACTGAAACACTTATTTGTATACTAATTTTATTTTTGTTTCTAAAGATAAGCTTGGCTCTTTCTAAGTCTGGCTTAAAATCTCAAGAAGACAAATGCTTCATCATAATCCAACTATGAGTGAGCTCCAAATTCTAGCCATGTGAATAAACACTTAAAATCACACCAGTGTTACTCTATTGTGAATGAAATTCTGCCCCTTAGAGTTGCCCTCTGAGCTCAAGCAAGTGAAACACTTTTTTTTTGCACATACTGTCTCTTCCTTCTAAATCGGGTACAGTATCCCCTCCTTATCCACTTATTCCAGGGAAGAAACCAATTTTACTCCAATCCCCTGCCAGCATTGAAACCCTTGAACAGAATGCTTCATGGAATGTTACAATCTCTTAATAGCATAGTATAGACAGAAACATGAAGGTCAAGACATGGGCTATCACAACATGTGTGTTTCATTTTATATAACTGAATATTAACAGAACACTCTACAAAATTGCTCTTTGTCTCTAGTTCCACCTAGAGGTGCACAAGCCTTTCTCCCATTCCTTCATCTTTCCCCCAACACTCTCCACTGACTGGATTGAGCCAGTCTATCAGTGACAGTAGGTTCAATCTACTCCACAATGCCGTCCACTGTCCCAAGACATCACCAGTTTTAGGATAAAGAAACAAATGGTTTAAGAAATAATAAAGCCAATGATGTAATTATAATAGAGAATGGAGAGAGAGTTAGAGATATGTTAATGGGAGAGAGAGAGAGAGAGAGAGAGAGAGAGAGAGAGAGAGAGAGAGAGATGGAATACTTTTTTAATCAGTTTTTTATTTAACATGTTCTTTCAAGATTATATTTATTACAGAATGTTATCACAGATTCTTTTCACTAAGTCATAGTCTTTCAATTTTTTCTAAAGTATCTCCATAGTTTAACCAACTATAATTGTCATCTCACAAAATTTTATTGCGTTAAACAAATAAATTGTAAATGAGTTCAGTGTTATTATGTCCCCTGAAGTGGAGCAGAAAAAAGAAAGGTAGAAAAAGGAAATGTAGAGCCTGTAAAATTAGCATGTAAAGCAACAATCAATATGTCATTAAGACTCAATATTTGGTAGTTTCAAGACAAAGAATTTATAGAGTGATGCTTCTAAAACTTTTAGAACAACTTACATAATTACTTTGTCAGAGCAACGAGTTCAATTGCTGGCATCATTTTAAGTGCTCTTTTTGGGCACTAAATAGAAATTGTTACCTTATATCATTAATGTACTTATATTTGGCATCATTCACATGAAAAAAATATATAAATTTCCATCAAAATGTTAACTAAAGATAGACATGTGTGAGATTTGAACTTTGAGTAACTTCCAATAAAAAGTGAAATTTCATGCATTTAAAAGACTTTGATTGAGAATTACTCGAAACAGGAAATTGGTAGGACAAAAATATCAGTAGTTAACATTGAAAAAAGGGGACAATTAAAACCTATAGGAATATTTCACATATGCGTATGGGAAACATATGAGCCGGTAAACAAAGAAATTCATTCTCAGTTATGTATCTGCAATTAAGAGTACCTTTGACTTGACAACAAGTCTACAGCATCCCAGGAAGTCAATAGAATGATTTCCTTTATAATGAGGTCTTCTATTAAAATTCTTAGAGATGGAATATTATTAAGAATAAGAAAGCAGGAAAGGGTCTTGTTGGGAAAAAGAAAGGGTTTTTATGTGAGAGGAAAAAGGGGATTAGGGTCACAATGGGAGAGAATATCATCATATTGCATTGTATATATGTAATAGAACAGGGAAAGAACAAAACAAAACAAAATAAATAAAGAACTTAAGCTTCTGAGGTTCCACCCTTTGCTGAGGAGCTACTGTTATGACTGCCAGGTGAGGGAAAGTCTCTTTCCTTTGGTGGGTGGCCATTGAGAGGGCATTCATACCCTAGTGGATGACTTCATGCCCATACATGTACAGATCTCACTAACTGAGCTCAGTGGATTATAATTAATTAATTAATGAAATTGGGAGGAATATGTATTGGCAGGTCCTGGGATGATGTTGAATGTGAAAGGGGGAAGACACATTGTCCAAGAGGATGAAATTTTCAAAGTATAAATTAAAATATTCTTTAAAAACAAATGGGTAAAAAGTAATTAAAAGAAAATATTAATGTAAGTGTTGCCCAGCAGTAATGCAATATTTCAACTCTAATATTTGTTGATTTTAGGACTTCTCAAAATATAGCTATACTGTTTATGTTAGGGAAATAGTTGTAGAATACTTTTCTGTGGATAAACCATCAACAAATTGGAGTTACTGAGTAGGGAAAATTCTCTTTCTGTTACCATGAACATTTTGAGGATAACATGAAGCAGCAACATAACCATTGAGTCTGCCAAGGAAACATGTCACAGGAAGATTTGTGACAAAATTGAACATATTTCATTCTTTTGATGCTCCAGTATGGCCATGGGTGCATGGTCCCTTTGCTGGGTATCCTTTTGTCTCCTGGGGACAGGCGAGACCTAAGATTAAAGAAAACTTTCTGGTCCTGAAGTTGCTAGTGCCAGATTCAACTCTTTATCTTTGTCAATATCCATACTAGGCTGCATTCCATCTCTCATTTCTTTCTCTTGCAGGCTCTTTTGATGCCAATGTTGTCGAGACTCCAACAGGTCTGCTCCAAGAGAAAGGAGAAAAAGCAAAGATGAGCTGTAGTTCTGCAAAGGGGGCACACTGCTGTTTATTGGTACCAACAAAGGCGGAACAAAGAGCTAAGTTTCTTGGTTTACTTTGAGAGTCAACAAGTTATTGAACAAATAGACTTCGCCAAAGAAAGAGTCTCAGTGGAGTGGCCCTCAAACTCACCCAGCCCCCTGGAAATCAAACCCTCTGAGGCAGAAGACTCAGTACTGTACCTCTGCACCAGCAGTCAGTCCACAGTGCATTCCCTCCAGTTCACAAACCCACCACGCAGGGAGCCACCTTTAGGAGCAGGTGACACACTGGGAAGGAAGTGCCAGAAATTAACTGGAGCCAGTGCAAGTCACAGCAGTGGCTAGAGGGTGGTGAGAAGTGAAGGCATGGCAGGCAGCGAGTGGAGCGTGAGGCTACTCTTCACATCACACATTTCTCTTTTGTCTGTCTCTTGACCACTACCCCTCCACTATCTTTCTTTTGTATCCAACTTTTATGGTAAGAACTAAATGGCCACCAAAGACCATACATCTCCATGGTGTCATTCTATCATGGAGATAAGTGTCAGTTTGGATCTGTGTGAACTAGAGTTTAAAAATCTCAAGAGAAAAAAAGTGATATGTGCCAACTCAGCAATGGGTTTGTCAAGTAACACCCAGTTCTGGCCACATATCAGAGTATTTTAAAGTCGGATAATTGTTACTCTATCAGTGATTCAGATCTGCCACTTACATTTTATTCACCCCTGAACTCAAAGTAAGTGGAGCACTGCATTCTGTGTGTGTTCATCTAGTCTGCCCCTTCTAAATAATTCATATAATTATACTCTCCCATGTAACAATTTCAGCCTTGTGCCAACATTTAAAAACTTTGTGCAGACTTTGCCATACAGTGCTTCATATACTTTTAAAACCATCTATAGCCCTGTATATCAACTCAGAATCATGATTTTTTTTTTTTGGTTTTTTCGAGACAGGGTTTCTCTGTGTAGCTTTGCGCCTTTCCTGGAGCAGAATCATGATTTTTAAGAGATAGAGGATGAGTACTTATGTTATTTTGTGTATTGTCCTAATCACCGGGGGGAGGGGAGGTTCTTCTAAAATCTAAAATTCAACTTGAAATTGTGTTAGACTTTCTCATTTTCCTTCCTATTTCATAAAATTATCCAGTGATGATCAAGACTGAGAGAGTCTAGCAGTGTCAGTAAACCATGACATTCCAGACGCTCACTTTCTCTAAAAACATCATTTGATTGTAAAATGCAGATGAGAACTTAAGAAATAGTAAGTAAAATAAGATATGTAATTGTAAAAGTAGCTTGCAAGAGTTAGGATGATAAGGATGGAAGATGAGAAATTTGAGTCCAACCTGGGGTAAATAGAAAATCTCTCTCTCTCTCTCTTTCTCTCTCTCTCTCTCTCTCTCTCTCTCTCTCTCACTCTCTCACACACACACACACACACACACGCGCGAGGGGGGGGGAGAATATGACCAAATGACTGATGATTATGTTGTTAAGCAATATTATGAAATTTTTATTTTGTTATTTGCTTTATAGCTCTTTACAGTTTGGATTTTTATGATGTCAGTATAAAATATGTAAATTATCACCCAGTCTATTTGATGGCTATCCTATTGACAGCATGAAGTAGTTCAGTAAATAACGAGACAATTATGAGTCTCCAAAGGGATCATGTCACTGGGAGGCTGCTGCTGAGGAGAGAAAACACCTCACCATTTTCCTAACTGTACACTGCCATGGGTGGAAGACTCCTGTACTATGGAACAGTCTGTCTCCTGGAAGCATGTAGATCCTGAACACAGAAGGACAACCCTTGTCTGGAGAGTGCCAACCGTAGAGCCAACCCTTTTTTGTCAGGATCCCTCCTGTGTTCACCACCTTCTTTTCCTCCTTTCCAGGGTCACTTGATGCAGACGTTCCTTAGACTCCGAGACATCTGGTCTAAGGGACAGGACAGAAACTTGAACTGTAATCCTGAAAAAGGTCACAGTTTTGTTTGCTGGTATCAACAGAAAGAACACAGAGTTAAATATGTTAATCAGTTTTCAGAGTCAACAAGTTTTGGAACAAATAGACTGGGTCAAGGAGAGAGTCTCCAGAGTGTCCCTCAAACTCCCCCTGCAGACTGGAAATTCAGTCCTCAGGAGCAGGAGACTATGCACTGCACCTCTGAGCCAGCAGTCTGTCTCAGAGCTAAAATGTGCATTTTCCTCAGTGCACAAACCAGTCACAGACTCACCAGGAAGTAGGTGATAATGTGAGTTGGAAATGAATAACTGCAGCCAGTGTGAGCTATCGCCTGCTTCACAAAAAGCCAGAGTATGTTCAGAAGTCAAGGACTGATAGCTTGAAAACAGCCGGTGTGGGAAGGCTGCTTTCCATACCACTTATTTTTTCTTCTTCTTCTGTCTGCAGTGTACTCTTCTCCGTGTCCAGCATCTCTCTTCTTTCCTACAGTACTCACAGCAGGGATAAGACAGTGGCTAAAGATTACAGATTCTGTTGGTATCATTTCACCAGCCTGATAAAGATCAGCCTGAGTCCTTCTCAACCTGGAGTTTAAATCTCTAAAGGCAGAGTTAATGTGTAATGATCTCACTGTGGATTTCTCAGGGAATACCAACTCTGGTCACATATGCGTTTTAAAGCCACAAAGAAGTTATTTGACTATGGATGCAACTCCCCCACGTAGAGTTCCCCTTAGATGCAAGGTGGGTGAAGCACTCCACGCTTCTCTGTGTGCACTCCTGCCCTGATGCCTGGTTTTTCATATCCACTTCTTCCAGAAATGAAACCAACTGTCTGTCAGTCTCCTGCCAACAGTAAAAACAGCTGTGCCAAAATTTTAATACAGTTTACCACGTGCCTTTATAATCACTCCATATTATTACATTCCCAGAATTCTGGCTATTGAGACATAGTGTGCTATTTATACTTTTTTTTGTCTTATGTATTTCTCCATGTATCACTAGATGTCTGTTCAATATTACTGGCAGTGTTGAGTTACTATAATACTTACCACATTATAAGGAACTTAATTTAAAATCGAGAACCCACATTGAAAAAAAAAAAAAGCCAGACCCAGTGGTTTATACTTACAGTCACAATGCTGGTGAGGTGAGGAAAGGTACACCTCGAGTACGTGCTCTTTAGGTCTCTTAGCAGAATCAGTGAACTCCTGATATAAGTGACACACTGTCTCATTGCAACCTCCTTCCCCCTTAAAAAAAAAGGATGCAAGACAGATGTCGTGGTTTAGTGTGTGAAGATGTTCCTTGCCACCAAGACTGAAAATCTAAGTTCCATTCCTGAAACCTTCATAGCAGGAGAAAAATGACTCTTGAAAGTTAGCCTCTGACTTTCTCACACATGCCATGGTGCATACATACCTCCAAGCCTAATACAAAATAAATAAATATATAAATTCATGTAATTTAAAGTCTTTTTTAAAAATAAGGAACAAGATTGAGAAAGATATTTGATATTGCTCTCTGCCCTACACATGCATGCATACTCACACGCATATGTACACATGAACACACACACACACACAAACATATATGTTTGTATGTATGTATGTGTGTGTATATATATATATACACACACACAAACACACATACATATATATAGTTATTGGGTATAGCAGACTTCCTCCCTTATCCTTACAACTTTCCTTGACTTTATCCTGCAATCTAGATTGAGTCAGTTTAGGAAAGGCCATAGATTAAGAAGTAACAGTGTTTTGCTTTCTCCCAAGGCACCGTTGGTTTGCAGATGATAACTTGAGAAATAATAAGTATGATAAAATTTGTAATTGGAAAGGTGATTTGGAAGCACAAACACTGAGGTGAAAAAGAGGAACCTGGTTGCCATTACACATTCCTGCAATTCCAACAATTGAGGTGTCAAGGACGGGGGAGGAGAACAATGAGTTTGGTTTGTGTTTTGATGTTTTTATTGTGTTATATTTATAAATAACATTTATGAATATAGGATGCTGTTTATGCTATTAGAAATAGTTACAAAACACTTTGGAAGTACTGCGGGTAGAACCTAGGGCCTCATACACTTAAGGTAAGCACTTTACCACTGAAATATATACAACCTTAGCTCTATCAAATAAATTTAAACACAAAAAATATCATGCAGCCTGTTTGCAGTCTTAGGGTAAAAGATTTCCTGTACCATGAAAGACACTGGGAAGTAACATGAATTAGGAACAGGACAACTATGAGTTTACAGGGGTCACGTCACAGGAAGGCTGCCTCTGAAGGATGAGAATACCTCATCCTTTTCCTGCCTCTGAGCCACCATGGCTACAAGGCTCCTCTGCTACACAGCCCTTTGTCTCCTGGGAACAGGTAAGTTCTGAGCACAAAAGGACAATCCTTGTCTTGAGATTGTCAACCCATACCCAAGTATTTTTCCTTGTCAAGGTCCTTTCTTGGCTGTGTTCACAACTTTGGTTTCCTTCTCTTCTAGGCTCTTTTAATGCCAAAGTCATCCAGACGCCAAGATACCTGGCCAAAGAGAAAGGGCAGAAAGCAAAGATGAGCTGTTACCCTGAAAAGGGGCATGCTGTTGTTTTCTGGTACCAACAGAATAAGAACAATGAGTTTACATTTTTGATTAGCTTTCAGAATCAAGAGGTTCTTCAACAAACAGACATGGTCAAGAAACGATTCTTATCTGAGTGTCCTTCAAACTCACCCTGCAGCCTGGAAATCCAGTCCTCTGAGGCAGGAGACTCAGCACTGTACCTCTGTGCCAGCAGTCTGTCCACAGTGCTGAAACGTGCATTCCCCTCAGAGCACAAACCCCTCATGGAGCCAACTCAGGAAGCAGGTGCTGCTTTGGGTTGGAAGGAAGTAACAGAAATGAACTGGAACCAGTGTCAATCACAGCAGATTTCATATTAAGTGGGCATTTCACAGTCTAGGAGTGATAGGCTGACAGTTCTGAAATAGCTCCCTTTGGGTCAGGCCAGGATGACTGCTTTACAGCTCTCCTTTTTCTTCTCTTTTATCTGCTTAGTGATTTTCTTATCCTGCACAGTTTTCTCCTTTCATCCAGTATTCATGGCAAGGATAGTATTGTCACCAAATATCACACTTCCAGTTGGCACCATTCCACCATGCAGATAAAGAGAAGAAGTATGCTAGCAAAAACAGACTGGTCTTGTGTTAGAGAATAGAGGACTCAGACATAAAGTCACACAGCTATAGCCACCTAATCTTTTAAAAAGGTTTCAAAAATACACTTTTGAAAAAAAAAGACAGCCTCTTTAAGAAATGATATTAGGAGAAGCTTCTCTGATGGCAATTGGGCTAGGCACCAATCCGGTCACAGGAGATGGCCAGGTCAGGCTACGTTTCTGCTATTGCTAGGAGTCTAAGGTAGGGTCCTCCTTGTAGATTCCTGAAAGATTCTCTTGACCCAGGCTTTTACCTGACCCTGAAATCCCCCGCCCTTCCAGTAGTCTCTTTCAGTACTCTCCTCCTCAGCCCTTCCCCAACCTGATCACTCAGGTTCCCATCCTGACCTGCCCTCAGTCCACTCATGGAATCCCTTCTATTTCCCTTTCCCAGGGAGATCTGGGTGCCCCTCCCTCCCCACGAACTCTTCTTGTTATCTAGTCTCTCTGGGGCTATGGATTGTAACATGGTTATCCTTTATTTTACAGCTAATATCCACTTGTGAGTGAGTGCATACCATATTTGTTTTTCTTGGTCTGGATTATCTTTCTCAGGATGATTTTTTTTTCTATATTCCATCTTCCACCTGTCAGAATGGCTAAGATAAAAATCAGAAGTGATAGCTTATGCTGAAGAAGACATGGAGTGTGGTGATATTTTATTTGTGCTTTAATAAATAAAGCTTGCCTGGAGAACAGAGGGAAAAAACAGTCATTATAAGTAAACAAAAAGAAGTCAGGCAATGGTAGCACATGCCTATCACTTGGCAGGCAGAAATCTGTCTGGATCTCTGTGAGTTCAAGGCCACACTGGGAAGAGAGTCAGGCATAGTGGCATGCCTTAAATTCCAACACTAGTTAACCATGGAGGTCTGGAGGTCTGTACAGACAGACAGGAAGTGACAGAGCTGTGCAGGAAGAGGAAGTGATGTAGCTGAACAGAGAAAACAAATCAGATGGTGGAACAGCAAGGCATATAGGCCTGGGTAGACAGGAAGTTGCTCACATTTGGAAACTGCAGAGTTGATGAGGTAAGGTTAGCTGTGGCTGTTCCTATTCCTCTGATCTCTCTCAGGTTTTCACCCCTATATCTGGCTCTGTGATTTTTATTTAATAAGACCATTTAGAAATTCATTTACAATGGAGCAAAGAGAACACTCCTCCACTGCTGGTGGGAGTGCAAACATGTACAGCCACTTTGGAAGTCAGTGTGGCAGTTCCTCCTCAGAAAACTGGGATTCAACTTGCCACAAGACCCAGCTATACCACTCTTGGGCATATACCCAAAGAATGCTCAATCATACCACAAGGACACTTGCTCAACTCTGTTCATAGCATCTGTATTTATAATAGCCAGAACCTGGAAAGAATTTAAATGTCCCTCAGCTGGGGAATGGATAAACAAAATGTGGTATATTTATACAATGGAGTATTACTCAGCTTTTTAAAAACAAGGACACCAGGAAATGTGAGAGCAAATGGATGGAACTATACTGTGCATTTTTGGTAAAGTTCATTAAAATTATTTTCACTGTTTTTCCCCCTAATTTTATCCTGCTGTCTTATAGCAAGGGATCAACAAAGCCTCACACATTTTTTTTCCATTAAGACTCAGCTTTTGTCTGTACATTGTCCCTTCCATACTCCAATCCCATCCTCTGGCATCGCTAGTCTCAGTAATTTCTTGAGTGGCAGCTGGTCCATTTTGGTTCCATGGATCCTTATGGAGTAGCTCTCACTGCATTAGAAAGACTGGAAAATCTCTAGCTGTCCTACACAGGATGTCAGTCCATGTAAGACAAGAAGGGCAAGCAAGAGGAGCCAGGAATAATGTACTTCACATATGTCACGATGACAAAAGTATGAGTTTTCAATGAAAATCTGTCCCATTCTCTGTGTGAGAGATTTGTCACCAGATAAAATAAAACAATGTCTTGAGACCAAATCTCCTCGGGAGGGATTTGTGCCATCCACACTCTAGTTATGAAATGAATAAAAGCATTCCCTGTTTCTCAGTGTCTTCACTGGATCAGACGATGAGGCACTCCCAGGGATGATCTGTAACAGAGTCCACAACCACAGCCTTGCACATGTGCACAGCATGTGTGCAGCCTGTAGGTACAGGCTTTGTTTGGACTGAGTCCTGTTCTAAGAGAGAGTATTTAATTTATAACCATAAGTTGTTGATGGATGGTGGTTTCTTTGGCAAGTGTTTGTGGGAAAATTGTGTAATTATGTTATTCAGCCACAAAGATTTGGAGATTGCCACAGAGTGGAAATTACAGATTTCTAGAAGGGCATACTGCAAGTCAGGTAAAAGTCCTCCCCCCACTGTGTGTGTGTGTGTGTGTGTGTGTGTGTGTGTGTGCGTGTGCGTGTGCGTGTGCGTGCGTGTGCGTGTGCATGTGCGTGTGTGTGTGTGTGTGTGTGTGTGTTTCTATTATCTAGAACAATTGGTTTAGAAATACAGATTATTTTTCAGAATAGATTTCATATCAAAGAGATTCCTGCACCAAATTGGCAATCTTACTGACAACAATACATTCAGAAGACAGCAGAACTTCTGTTCATGTCCCTTTAGATTTGGAGCACAATCTTAATGACCACATGAAAATACCAAAAAAAAATGCATTTTCTGGGGAAATTGTTCCAAAATAGTAGGATGTTTTATGTGTTTCTCAACTGGCACAAAGCCTGGGGACTGTGAATCAGACGTGTGTGTATGTTTGAGTAAGCTAGGTACTCACCTCATGGATTCAAGCACCTCACATATTTCAGATGTTGATGCAAATTACTGGGGTGGTGTTTTCTAAGTTTGCCACTCCAAACAGGTAGAGCAGGCTATTACTGTAGATACTAGCATATAGTCTGAGATCTGAAATGCTGTGCAGATATAGAGAAAACATTAAAACTCCCATCCTTGGAGAAGTGTGGGTACCGAACACATCTGAAAACAACAGAAATAAATTATATTTGTCCATTCATTTGAAGCATCTTCTAAATCCTGTAAACATGCTGTTGAGGTTTGTGTTGCCCAACTATAGCTGACTATATCAAATGTCACTGTCATAGACTCTGAAACCTGAAGAAGCTTATGAGAGAAAACATGGATGCAGAAATGAAAGCCAATACCTAAATTCCTTTGAAAGTCTTGATAAATATGAGACAGAAGGAGAAAATATAATTTTTTAAAGATTAATCCTTCACTGAGTAAATGATACTGCCTGGCTGAGAAATATATAGTCCTTCATATTTTTCAAGATGCCAAGTGGTGAAGAGATCCATTAGCCAGACACACTGAGATCATGCTGTACAGAGTCCAAGGCAGTCAGACAAATATAGCCTCTGTGGTCTATCACATATCTGCTTCCATATTTCAAGAGAATATGTCTAGTTCTAAACTTGAATAATTTTGACTCTAAGAAAAGTATGAGATATGGAAAGAAATGGGAAAGTATAACCATACATAGGAACCCAAAATAATCAATAGAAAAAAACTATGAAATAACACAGAAGTTGGGAATTTCAGTCAATGAACTGTTGTCCACAGTAGTTAGAGGATAATATTCTCATAACCTGATCAACTGGTAACATTTGTTGACCCTAGACATCAAGACAAGGAAGCAAAGATGCAAACTGCCATACCTATGAGGCAAGATGGAATTTCTTTTTATCTGTAACAGACATGAAAATGATGATAGGAAGTCACAAACAAGTAAGTACCAGTTAATTCTATGTAGATGAAAGCATCATTGGAGAAAGAGAACTTAAAAATAGACTCACATTGAGATCTGTGAAGAACTATGTGTACAGGAAATGGAATTATTTATCAAAAGCAATTTCTTTTAAAGAGAACTATAAACCCAGATTCCTTTCTTGATGAACTCCATCACAAACAGCTGTGGATATTTGCACAAGACCAAGCAAAACCAATCAAGTTACAACTCCAGCACAGACTGGGGAGGGACTGGTGAGACCTCTAACTGAGGAGATATAGACGGTCGATGGTGGCTGGGGAACAGAGAGGGATTTTTCTTTGGGGGTTTGGCCACTGGTAGGTTTCTCATGAGCCAGTGGATGGCCCTACATATACACACCCATGCTGGAAGCACTAACTGGACACAGTGAAATGTGAAGAGGAAATAGAGGGGGAGTGAGCCTGGGGGAGAGGGGAGGTGTATGTCCAAGGCAAATGCCCTAAGAAAATCAGTCACAAACTCAAACTTTCTCAATCTGATGGAAGTTATTGACAAAAATTTATAACTAGTATAATATTTAATAGTTAATGAAAACTTTCTTCATATAGTAGGGAATTCAGCATATTTTCTTGCTACTGTTAATCAAATTTTAATCAAAATGACGAGACAACAAAAATGAGATTAAAAAAACATTTTGCAGATTTCAAAGTCCTTTAAATCTAAAAGCTCCAAGAATCAGTAAACAAGTAGAAACAATTAGTAAATTTAGTAAGATCACAGGGTATCAGATCAATATTAAAAAATTAAATGTTGAATTTACTCTTTTCAAAGACTTGGAAAATGGACTTCAGAAAATAACAATATCTAGAATAATATCAATGACAAATGACTTAGGAAGAAATTCAACAAAATACGTCAAATAAAATCTACAATACACTGCTAAGGAAAATTAAAGAAGACATCAAGAAGAGAAACCTATATCATGCATCTCAGTTGAAAGTTATAGTTCATTAAGATGGCTAGTCCTTAACAAATGATACAGGGACAACCAGACAAAGAATGAATTTGAACTGTCACTAACACCATAATGAAAATAAATGAGATGTAGCATAAACATAATTGTAAAAGCCACAACTCAAAGTTCTAGGAGAAAGCAGAGAAAGACACTTCTGTAAGTGAAGAGTAGTCATAATTTTCTTCTTTGGCATGCCATGAACCAGAAGTTGTGTGTGTGTTATACAGATAAATAATTCCCAAGTGGGGAAAGAATGTTTAGCAATCCTTCAAAAGCCAGCTAGGTGCAAGCAGGTGAGGAGTGTGGTGTATGAGTAAGCCTGAATTATATGCACAATGCCTGTTGTAGATGGAAAGTGGATTAAAAGTATGAGTTAAAGGATGGGTGTGCCATTCAGTAGGAGGAAAAACATAGGCCCATACCATAAAGAACACTATCGGTTGTCTAGAAATTGGGTTGCTTTTTTAGTATCTTCTCCATTCATTTCTCTGATATTTTCTCACTTATCTTTGGCTATAGATTCTCCTCCTGAGATGATTTATGCTTCTTTTCTCCTCACCACCCATTTAAAAATTTCTGTCAAGCACGGCTGAGCCGTGGCCTTGTAATTATGAAACCAGAGTCCTGTGTTCTCTACTAGTATGGCATTCCAAGACAGTATATTCCTCCCAATCTCACCTCTATCCAGTTGACTCTACAGCAAGGACAGCAGAAACAGCAAATCTACTTCAGAAATTTCACATCAGAGAAATGCTATTTTTTACTGATAGTAAGGACAAACTCCGAAATAACAGCCTTAATTAATCAAGTACCCAGACAAGCAATTCACTGAAATAATCTATTTCTCTGAAATAATGTATTTCTCCTTGGGCTATAAATGGAGTATTTTAATGAAATTGAGAAGAAGGGGGGTACTTAAATAAGTTACATGGAAAAATGTATAGTGGCAGTAAAGTGTTCTCGGATACTCTTGAATAAAGAAGAAACTAATCAAAGTAGTACAGCAGAAATAAAATGGTATCAGGGATAGATAAAGCAGAGAGCCCAGGAGCTGGTTTTACAAAAGCTAAGCAATTTGGAGATATGTTGGTTAATTATCGTATCACATTTGCTTTGAATGTGTTCAAAATTTTCAAGTTATTTTATAAGTATTAAAAATGAAGATGTGAGGACATTGTGAGTGGAATGGCTTAAATAGAAAGGGGGTAGGAGGGTAGGAAAGAGGAGAGGAGAGGGAAAGAGATGTAATCCAAACTAAAGATATATTAAAAAGCCATATGGAAACCTACTAGTTTGTAAGTTTATTGAAAATATAATTTAAAACAACAACAACAAAAACAGCAGATGCGGCCTCCCTGGATAAATAGTGTTCTTCCCAGAAGCCATGGGTCTTGAAATTCCCACTGCCAGGTGGAGGATACTGCCCTAGGAGTTAATGGTCAAATAGGCTCTGGAGACCCCCCAAACAATACAAGCTATCGTAATTTGCTCTTAATTTCCTAAGACCCTATTGCTGAAGACACCACACACAGTGGTCATAGGAAATAGATAATTAAAGCTACACTGATTTGTGACCTTTTTCTTCCAGACTATCTTTCTTATTCCAAAGGTTTCTCTGAAGAGTTATGAGGAAGAGGAGTCATAAAAAGTCTTACTCAGCTCTGAATCCTGTGAGCTTTATTAATGACTAGAAAGGCAGGTCTAGTGCGATCATGACCTGGCTGTTAAAGCATGTGCTAACTAGTTGCTTTCTGATTAGATTTGAGACCTGACCCACAGAAAAGAACTCATACCTAGTTCTGTAAATTTCATGCTTGTGGTTGTGGGGGTCATTGACCCCATGGGGAACTTACTAATGCTGCTTTGTTAATGGCCATGTTCTTAAATTGCCTTCTAGGTACTCGTGTTTACACCCATAGTTTATAGCCATAATCCTGTATATATACTCGTGTTTACACCTGTAGTTTAGAGCCATAATCCTGTATACACCATAGCTATGTTCAGCTTCATCACAAGAGCTTCTTACTTCAGTATGATTAGTTCAGAAATCCATAGTTGTCCAAAGGGCTGACAATAAACGACAATGGAATATTCAGCTCTAAATGGGACAGTTATATCACCCCAAGGCTTAGAAATGTTGTGGAAGAGGAAGCAGGAAGAATGTAAGAGCCAGAGGATGGAAAGATATGCAGCAAAATTAGATCCTCTGAATGTGACACAGCCTTGCACTCACAAACTCCCTGCAGTTGTGCTCATCTTCACAAGACCTGCATGTGATTGGGCCATCGACCCTTCATCATATATGGGGTAAGGGTTCATGAAGCATCACTCCTCCCTGAGGGGTAGGAATGTCATTTTCTTTAGTGGTGTAGTTACTGATAAACTTCCCTTGTTCTAGTAAATAATCTCCCATTGTACTCAAACAAGTAACCCAAACTAAATTAATTTACTCACACACACGAAGAAGTCATCAAAGTAAGAGCAGAACTTGGCAGAAAAGAGGGTTTCAAAGGAAGAAGGGAGATAACAGAGAGGAATGAAGGGTGAAAACAACCATAACTCAGTATATAAATGTCATAGCTATCAAACAATAAACATATTTTAAAGGAACATGGTGATGAGAAGACATTGGTTAAGACACTGTGAAAACTAGATAGGAAGAATACACTCCTGTGTGTTTTGGTACAGCAAAATGATTATAGTTAAAAAAATATTTTAATGTACTCACCATTAGCAAATGATAAAGGCTAGGGTGATGGATAGGCTAATGACCCAATGTCTCTGTAAATCAGGATATTACCTGGAACTTCATAAATATACTTGAAGATCATTTGTCAAACTTAATTCATTTCATTTAAAATATTAAAAACAAGTAAAAAATAAAAGAATGCTCCCAATTCAATTTGCAATAAGGCTGACGAATATATGATATGAGGACATATCTGTAGATACAGCAAAGCTAGAGGAAGCATAGGACCTGAAGAAGCAAGAAGCCAATTGATTATTCTATCTGACTAGGTTTCACACAATAACTGTAGCTCTGAAATACTTGAACTGAATTGCAAAACATTTTCTCTCAAAAGTTAGGAATATTTTGTTGTGATAAAACTATCTTTTTAATAGATTATTTTCAGTTACCTGAAAATATGAGTGAATGTATTAAGCATTTCCTAGAAATGCAAACTCACTTCTTGCAATGAGTCAATATTTCTAGTAACTATCTCTACCTAGAAAATATTGACTAAAATTGCAGGCAGGAGTCATAAAGAAATGGGAAATTTGGAACAGTCAGTCTGTCAGTCAGTCATTACGTGCTCCTTGAAACAAATTAAAGTCTCTTTAGAGAGCATATCCCATTTGCAAATTTCACCTAGAACTGAGTTAGAATTGATTTTTAAAAAATGGAGAGAAAAGTTAGTCTCCTAACATGATAGTGAAGGTGGGTTCCTCATTTTGAAGATATTCTGCTCCCCTACATCAACATGGACTTTACAATGGGTACACTTAAATACCTCAATAACTTCAGTTATTTACATATTATAACTAGGCATGTTGTCATGTGACTTTTTAAAGCAATATTTTTATTATTTATTGACAATTTTGTACCCCTTCCCTCAAGGTTTAGGGAGCTTTTTAGAAGATAGGTCAGAAAGAGTAGAAGAGCCAGAGGTGGTAGATACCTTCAAGGAAACAATATTTCCCAGATGGAAGATGGCAAAAGCACATATGAACTCACAGGAGTTGTGACAGTATGTACAAGGCCAAGCCAGCCAAAGCCAACATGGAAGAGAAGATGTGGGACAAAGCCCCATCCTTAGCTGAGAAGCTTTGGAATTTGATTGCTGCTGGGGGGGAAAGAGTCAATTTTCTCTAGTGGTGAGGAGTTCTGTAAGTTCTTCATGTCAAGAGGGTGGTGTTGTCATGAATAAATGAAACAGACCCTGGGAAGATGAAGAAAAGCAATTCTCTGCTAACTATTAATGAAAGACAAAGAGGAAAGAATGGAGTGGATAGGTCTCTGCTACCACCAAGAGCATTTATAATATACAAGCCAAAATGTCTACTTCTTCCTGAGTCATACAGAGGTACAGAAGGTTTCTGGTATAGGGTTGTATCTCCAACCACCTATCAGCCCCAGTAAAGAGGAGGGATTTACCTTGAGTGTGAATATTTTCCCTTTCTTGTTTCCATGTCCTCACTCTCCAAACGTTTAGAGCTGGAAACACTTTCATCCTGCCTCTTCTTGCCATGGGCTACATAATACTCTGTTGTGTGGGGTTTTTTGTTTCCTTAGAACAAGTACGTTTAGAAAATAAATGGAGAAATATTTCATTTTTTTCCGGGTGGGATTAAGCTTTCCCCTAGAGACCATAGAATACTGACCTTCTTCAGCTCTATCTCCACTTCTCTCTTGTTTCTTCAGAAGGGTCTATGGATTCTGATATTACTCAGATCCCACAGAACAAGATCACAAAGATGGGGAAGAGCCTTGTTCTGGAATGTTCTCATGCTAAGAATCATGACTGAATATGTTGGTATCAACAAGACCCAGGACAAGGGTTATGGCTGATCAACTAGTCCCTTTATACCAATGACATCAACAATGGAGAGGTCTCTGATGAGTACAGTGTCTCTCAGAAGGAGCAAGATAAATGTTTTCTGTCTCTAAATGATGCTGTTCCTAATGAAGCATCCTTTTACATTGGTGCCTGCAATTATTTGTACAGAGCTTCTGAGACACCTGCTAATTGAACAAAAAGATAGGCATATGGGTGAGTAATTTTCTCAGAGTTTAGAAGCTTTCCTTAATGTAAGATATGGGATACCTAGAATTTTGAATAGTCTTATTTCGTTGAGTCACATCTAAGTGTGACTTTAGGTCAATGTCTGTAGACAATGCTGTAATTCTGAAACCCCATTGCTTCCTTTCTGTCAGATGATAAGTTCCACAGTTAAAATTCCAAAAAGAAGGGTGATCCAACAATAGTCTTTTAGAATAATCAACTCAAATATTTAACAATATTTAATGATTTTTTTCAAATAATAAAATAAAATATAACAATATTTAAAAAAAAAACTTAACACATTGGAATTGAACAAAACAAGCAAACAGAAGGAAAAGAGCCCAAGAAAAGGCACATGCAACAGAGACCCACTTGAGAATCCCATGAAAACACTAAATTGGAAGCCAGAATAAATAAAGGATCTTGTGCAGAACCATGCCAGCCCCGTGCATGCTGCTTCAGTCTCTGTGAGTTCGTATGTGCATCGATCATGTTGACTTATACAGCCTTGTTTCCTTGGTGTCCTCCACACCCTCTAGCTCTTACACTCTATCTTCTCTCTCTTTCATGGAGTTCCCTAGCCCTGTGGGGAGGGATTTGATAGAGACATCTCGTTTATGGCTGAGTGTTCCAAGGTCTTTCACTTTGTGTGTAACGCCTTGCTGTGGGTCTCCATATTTATTCCCATTTGCTTTAGGAAGAAGCTTCTCCAGTGATGAGCAAGGCACTGTTCTGCTTCCCTGGCCTGAGTAGTTTAATGATTTTTCTTAATCATCTCAAATATACTGTGATTTTTTTAAATAGTTTCTTCTTTTGTTTCCATCTATTTTGCAACGCCTCCCACTGTACTATCTTCTGACTAACAGCCCCCATATTCTGTGTTCCATTTCTCTATCTCAGTTCCTCTAAGCTCAACCACATCCCTCAGCTTCATACCTGCTTGTCTGTATATTAAGAACAAACTGTCTTGAGTTTTAAATTTTAACTCTAAATATGTTTAATTACCATTGTACCTGGCTCAGAAGTTAGATACTAGAGAGTTTGCTCTACAAAAATCATTATTCATCTAGGGTCCCACACTTTGAGCTACATCAAGAACAATTTTAGTTTATAAGAGAAGACAGATTTTTGTTATCTACATTTGCTGAATTAAAAATATTGTTCATCTCCCTATTGTGGGGATGAATAGGAGCATGGAGATGGGCCTTTCAGTATTGTCACTGGATTAATCCCATGGTTCCCTGTAGAGGGGACTCTTCTAGAAGCCAATGAGGTTCAGTCACAATAGTATTTGATCAAAGAATGCCAGAGCATAAAAGCAGAAGTGAGTGTGCTTCAGAATCCAGTTAAGAGCTTTGGCATGTGCTTTATCATCTTTCCCCATAAGCCTTGGTCACACCAGGAAAAGAATCGGCTGAATTTTGTGGCTGTTCAGAAAGGGAGGATCCAACCGGTTTTGTTTTCTACCTGTTCTCATCTGAAAAGAATGCCACTCTCTTTTTCCATTCTCCCCTGTGTACTCTATATCATTTAATTAATCTCTTTAAAAGAACTTTCTCATGAATTTTGTTCTTGCTTTCTAGACAAACTTCAACAGTAGTTTGATCTTTAACTGAAATTCTCTCATAAGCTACTAACCATTCCATTTAATTATTCTCTGATTGTTACATGTTCCCATCAAGTTCTCCAACATTAGTCACCACATCTTCTTTCCATGATCCTAGTTGATAAAATCAGCTGTAGAGTGAACAATGCATGCTGGCTTCCCCACAGGCAACTCAAAACTCAAGGACTTTATTCCTGCATTTATTGCCTTCTCCTCTACCCCAACCCCCATTCTGGGTACACTGTATTTCCATCTCAATGATTGAAACAATGATTCTGGGCTCCTCTTTTCCATTGCATAAATCTATTAGTTCTCTGTCCCACCATGTCATAAGTTAAGTTCTCAGAGGAAGGTCAATAGTTCCTGGAAATACCCTGGCAGTCAACATGGGTAAATGGGAAAGTAGGATATGTGTTTGAACAAGAAAGGAGCTGGACTTGCTTCAGCAAAGGACTTTTCTGACTCTTCAAGGAACTCTGAAGCTGGAAAGCATCTGGAAGAATTCTAATGTGAAGGAGACAGGATTCATGCCCACTTTCCATGTAAACACATCACTGGACATGGTTACACTAAGACATTGTGCATCTGACAAGGAGAGGAAAGTCTTCTCTATCTAAGACAGTTCACCAAGGTGATAGCTAATGTCATGATTACCAGAGCAAATGTGTTCATCAGATTCAATTTCTTTTTTCCCTCAATCTTTCTGATCTATTGTAGACTCTCACTATTCACTTCTGAGAAAATAGCATGAAACTCTCATACATGGTCCACCAGACTCATAATTCATCTATTTGCCATGATACACA
Source organism: Peromyscus attwateri (assembly GCA_902168425.1). Lineage (NCBI taxonomy): Eukaryota > Metazoa > Chordata > Mammalia > Rodentia > Cricetidae > Peromyscus > Peromyscus attwateri. Next base: position 18,937 of record CABHPP010063116.1, on the reverse strand, counting down.
CAGCCACCAGTGTACCCATGTTTAATATTCTTTATGCAGCACATGAAGCCTTTCATAAATATTTCCTTGCAAGAAAAATCTTTCCAAATGTTCTAAGTTCCCTCCAGCACTTTGGATTTCAGCTTAGTCGAACATTTTGTAATTCCCCGAATAGATCATGTTGAATTGGGACATCTGTACCTTTTCAAAAGCTCTCTCCTGTGTCTACTTCTTTACCTCCTACACATTTTCCCATTCTTCAGCAGAGAAGAGCTCTCTACAAAAGCTTTCCTAGACTTTATAGAGAAAAGTACCAGCTCTTCTCTTCTGCAAAATGATTGCTAAACATCGTGGCTTTTTTTTTAATTTAAGAAAAATTTCCACTCATTTTACATATCAACCACAGATCCCCCTCCCATTCCTCCTCCCACTCCTCCTCCAACTTCTTCCCAGCAACCTACCCTCTATTCCCTCTTCGTAAAGGATAAGGGTTCCCATAGGGAGTCAGAAAAGCCTGATACATTCAGTTGCGGCAGGACCAAGCCCCGCTTCCTCCCCCTGCATCAAGGTTAAGCAAGGCATCCCACCATAGGGAATGGGCTCCAGAAAGCATGGCTTCATTTTTGTGAGTCTTTCATTTCTGGCTCTTCCCAAGACTCTTTAGATTTGAAGTGATATCCTGCTAAGTTTACACCCCAGTTCCTGACTATAATTCCTGGAAGATGGCATGTGGAGAGGAAGGAAGATGTGAGGAAGGGACAAAAGTAGGCTCCAACATGTCTTCAAGTAGTTAGATCTTCAAGATTCTCTTCCAAGAACATATCTTCTGACTTCTGGTTAAGGTCTATTTAAATTCTCCACACCTCTTATGTCTAAGTCCCTTTAAAAATAAGACATGTTTGGTTCTAAGAATATTGGCTCAGAGAAGTTTAAAAATGGAAGAATGCTTCACTGGACCCAAAATGTACATGCATTTCTCACAATTATATCTGATGGTGACATATGATTATTTGAGAACCAGGGAGAAGCAAATATGGAAAAATGATGTTGGGAAAAAGAAGTTGTTTTCCTTAGTGGACTCTGGGTTTTGAAACAAAAGTTATGGAAAGACATATATATAGCACAGATACTCACCATGGTTTAATTTTGGCCAATGTTACAAAATTATGTTCCAGGCAGAACTGCGGATTGGGATGTTCTGATATCTCAGTGTTTGAAACTACTGCTAAAAAGGAAGATGAACTTAAAATCATCATAGGGAAAGTCTAAATTAATAAATCCCTAACAAGTCAGTGGAAATGGGGCTGAGATGTTTGAATGATAACCACATAATCATTTCTATATTTTCTGAAAAACCAGTGATTGTCAGTTGTTGCTCCAGATCCTTCATGTCTGATGTATAAATAGATGCTTGATTTACTGTTTACAGTTCTCCTGCTATTGGTCTGATGTAGCAACTCTGTTGATGGGTCTTTCTATTGAATAATCCTCCCTTTCAGCTTTGCAGAGTCCATTCCTGTTGGTCTTTCAGAACTCACACTACATTGCTTCCTTTCCAGCCTTCAAAATTTGGTCAAATCCTGTTATTATAGTCTTTGAAAGCTCTGCAGTATACTCATCTCCAAAACTTGTAAAACAGTTGTAACAGAAGGTTTCCTAAGGCTAGGAAAGATGGAGGAGAAATAAACAGCGTGCCAAGCCTACTTTGGATGAGTAAAACAAACAAAAATACCTATTCTTTGATGTGAAAAGTAATGTAGATGAAACTGTTGAATAGGATTGATGGAGGGTCCAAGCAATTGACAGGGTTATACCATGATACACTAACTTCCAGAAGAACCCATCATATGGCTCTGAGACTAGAAATTCCCGCTCTAGCCCAGCCTGTGTCATAGCCTTTAGTCATCTGGGAGTAGGTAAGATGCAGAATTTCCAAACTCAGGAAGGAAATTTTTTTCTGTGTGGGTTTTATTCTTGCCTTATTTTTAAACCCTATCCTGGACTCTGCTGCCAAATGCTCTAATTCCATATGCCTGTTGTGTGCTGGTATCTCTCAGACCCTAAAATACTGAATTCTAGAGGTAGGAAAGAACATTACTCTGGGATGTTCTCAAGCCATGGATTGTGACAAAATTTACTGATATCAGAAGAGCCAAGAATAGAACTAGAGCTCATCCATTGCTCATATGACATTAATAATACAGAGAAATTAGAGCTTTGCTTTGAGTGCACTGTCTCCAGAACAAGGAAAGTAATTCTGCCCTCACAGTGAAGTATGCCACACCCTTTGCATAGTTCCTGGTACTCTGTGCCAGCAGTGAGGACACTGTGCCACATGAGCACATACACACTGCACAAAGAGGACAGCCAACTTTAGAATCCTCATCTTAAATGGAAGAAACCACTGGAAATCTTCCCAGACTCCTCATGCCCATGGTACAAGAATGGCTGAGTAATGATGTGGACTAGAAATGGTCCCTGGCTCATTTGCCATGTGGAGAAATGTCTAACTCCACAGTCAGTGCTGAGCTTTTTTTGCATCTAACTGCAAGTTCTGTTGAGGACCTCACACATTGTCTTTATTGTTGTTGTAAGAAATGGGATGTGATTCCTTTTATTTTCCCTGAAGCCTGGTTCATGGATCCTTCTTCATGTTAAATTAATTCCTTCATGCACAGCGCTCCACACTCCTGCCTCTTTCCAACCTAAACCCTATTACCCCAGCCTCAACTCCTCCTTATATGACTTTGAATTCTGAAAAACTGAAGGACATAGACTGTGGTCCTTCCTAAACATCCTTGCAAGATACCTTTAAGGTTGACGAATCCTCCTTGTGTGACTCTTGGCCTTAATTGCCTTGCCTCTTCCTGGCTGGGGAGATTTCTTCATGGTAGTAGCTGCACAGACACAATGAACTGAATTCGGATCTCTGGAACCTTTATATTAAGCTAGATATGGCTACGAACACCTATAACTCCAGTGCTGTGGGAGGAGGGTTGGAGACAAAATGATCACTGGGCCTTATTGGCCAGGCAGTCTGTGTTCTAAAATATTTCAATAATTTGCTACAGTTTTAGTGTTGAAAGCTGTTGCAACCTGTGGACATGTCACCATTTATTCATCTACCCACTTGTCAAAGGTACATTTGATCCTTCTCAGTTTTTATGAATGAGGCAGTTGTGAACTTTTATGTACAAGTCTGTGAAGATATGGACTTTCTAGAAATGTATTTGCTCAGTCTTGGTGGAAGTATATATAAAATCTTTTAAGCATATAAACAAAAATCTTTGCAAAATGTTTTCTTAAATTTAACCAATTCTCGGTCTTATCTTCCTTCCGTTAACTAAAATAATGACTCCAAAAATATTTACCTCTTCTTTCTCAGACACCATGAACACATGGCTTTATACAGTAACAGAGAATGAAGTTTGTAGGTGCAATTATGTACTAATCTAACCTTATACAAGGAGATTATTTTGGATTATATAGCTGTGCTTTGTCTAAACATACAGGTTTTTAAAAGTGACTATTGTCAGTGTGATGTCATTGTCTTTGAAGTTAAAGAAGAGGGATCAAGGAGTGAAGGAGGTCCCTAGGGATTGTAAAAGTGAAGAATGGAGGACTCAAAAAGGAACACAATCTGTCCTGCATCAGTGAGGACTATGCTTAATTACTAATATGTAATATGCTACATGGTCAGTTTAATGTTTTATGACATGAATTTTGCAGTGATTTACTATGGCAGTCACAGAAAACCAAAAGAAGGCAAAGGAATTGTGGGACAGGCAAAGGGGCTGGATAAGGTTTCCATCAGGTGCTGTCACTTCTAAGAGCAAATGTCACTAATTTCTGCCTTTAGCCTGTCATGTTTCTGAAAACATCTCATTACAGCTTATGATCAGAATGTTCCATCAAGCATCTTTCTAGTCATCTCTACCTCAGAGGGGGACTGTTCTCACAGGAAGAGTTCCTTCTTCCATTTTGTTTGGCAGTGGCCAGCAGAGAATGTGTTGGCCTTTGCTACGGAGCTGCTGCCAAGGCAAGAATGTTGTGACAGAGGACAGGAGCAACTCCTCAAACAGCAGATGATTAGAATGTGGTTGGTTCTTGCAACAATGAACAAAATGAACAACAAAAAAAAAAAACTCCACAAACAAACAAACAAAAAAAAAACCCATTCCCTTCCACTGTCCCTCTCACACAAACAGAAAGGCATCATGTATAAGAAAGTAGCACGCCACTTCTCAGGAGTATCCCATGATGCTCCCATAGCAAATAATTTAGTAAAATTAATGGTTAAAGGAAAAGATTAACAGCTACAAAATGTACACAAAGAGGATCAAGGTTCAGTAAATAGAAATGGGTATTTATTTCAGTTTAGGGTGTCAATCTTACACAAAATATATTAGGTTGTCAGAACAAAACAAACCAAAAACCCTGCTTAAAAAAAAAATCTCATTTTTAAAAGCAAAGCAAAGGAAGACTATCAAAATGAAAGACAGCAGGCACTTATTTCAAAGTCGTTTCCTCTGCTCACATGGGGATTACACTTTGCCTGTCAGCAGAGCCAGCCTTGCTGGAGAGACCCATTCACCTCATCCATGGCTCACAAGGAGCAAGACAAAAACAATGTAGAACATATGAGTATGAAAAGTGACAAGGAATAAGGCATCAAAGGAGATATATTAGGTATGTTTTAGGTGTGAAAAACAGAGTCAATGTGGGAACAGTTTCTATAGGGAAAGTTAGAGAGGCCAAATTGCTTTCAAATCAGAGGATTTATTGTTCACCTAACCTAAACATGTAAGTAGAGATACTGAAATATTCAAAAGCCATGGTTGAATGAAGCAGGATCCACAGCCAGGCAAAGCTGGTCACCTCATAGCTTTAGCAATGCAATTACTCCCGTAAGGCTCCAATTTCACATCTATAAAATGAAGTAGCTAATATATGCATCTCAGAACTGAGGAGAAATTTCAGAGAAACAATATGTGAATAATTTAACACTGAATCCTCACTGAAATAACACTTCAAAAGTGCTGTCATAGAAGCAGCAGTGAGCTGGCACTTTGAAAGCTGTCTGATTGACAAAGCCTTGACCTCTTTATTCATTCGCTCATTTCATCATAATCACCTTAACAAACCGCTGAAGTCAGTATTATTTGTATTCACATGGCTACAGGATGAGATAGATGTGCCTGTCTGCTGAATTTATATGATGAAGTCTCAAGCTAATGTTTCAGACTGTGTCTTACTTGGAGATAGTATCTTCAAAGTTGTAATTAATAAAATGAAGTCATTTAGGTGACACCCTAGCCTATATGCAAAATGATCCGGACACAGATACAGGAAAGAAAGACCTTGAGAAGACATGGGGAAACTATGTCCATTTACAAATTAAAAAGAGAAGACTCTGAGGAGACTGGCTCGGTTGACACCTTGATCTTAATCTCCAAAACAGTGGAAAAATTAATCTCTGCATTTAGAGCAGTCTGGAGTACTTTGTTATAGTAATGCTAGTAAACTGGCAACACCCAGTTACAAAGAACTTGACCACACATTGCATAAGTAAATTTCCCAAAGAATGGGATTCAAGTTTAAACATGTAAAAAATCTGTCTCTCTTACACAGTCATGATTATCTTAAAGAATACATGGCTTGGCACAAAGATGTGCAAGAAAAGATGCACAGATATGAAGGGAAATGTGGAACGAAAGATGTTTTTCCCAGAATTGAACTGGCCTAACAAATATGAACCTGTTGAAGTTTTGTTATGGGAAGAACTGGTTGGAAGGAAAGCATTGGGGACACTGGTCTGTAGGGCCTTAAGAGGGCAGGAGTGGTCAACTCAGGTCCCAGCGTCTCCAGCTCTTAATTGTTGTCTTCATATAGGTTTTCTAGTGGGGTATACATTTTGTTTCTAGACCTTTCCAACACAGGCCTCATAGACATCACCATAGGCCCTGAGAACCTAGCTCAGAGAAGCAATTAGAATGTCAGACTGGACATTCAGATCAATAGATCCAAGATGAGGAATAAAGTTTATTCATTATTTCTCTGACATTAACACCTTTGAAGTTGATGTCTTAGTTAGGGTTTCTCTTGCTGTGAAGAGACCCCATGACCATAGCAACTCTTATAAAGGAAAATATTTAATTGGAGCTGGCTTACAGTTCAGAGGTTCAGTCCATTATCATCATGGCAGAAAGCAAGGCAGCATGCAGGCAGACATGGTGCTGGAGAAGGAGCTGAGAGTTCTTACATCTGGACTCATAGGCAACAGGAAGTGGTCTGAGACACTGGGCATGACCTGAGCTTATATGAAACTGCAAAGTCAGCCTCCATAGTGACACACTTCCTCCAACAAGGCCATACGTACTCCAACAAAGCCACACCTCCTAATAGTGTCACCCCTTTGGGGGCTATTCTCTTTCAAACCATCACAGATACCTTTCTCACAAAAACAGTGAGGGCTTGGAGTGTAAGTCAGTGGTAAAGGACTTACCTAGCATGCATGAGGCTCTGGGTTCTATCTCTAGCATCATCACCACCACCACCACACCAACAAATAAAAAGAATTATTGCCAAGAATTTTTAATCTTCCAACATTAGTAAGGCACTTAGATATCTCTGTGCTAGTTTGTCAATGTAGCAACATCTTTTCTGTACAAAAATTACAAACCCAAGGTGCACAATGCCCATCACTTAACTCACAGAAGCCACCCACATACAAGGACCTTCCCTGTCCTTAACTATTCTCCTTCCCTTTATTCTCCCTTTCCTAACCATATTCTATTGCAGGTTTACTTGCCTTTGTGATTGTACCAAGTCTTGTTGATACAATACAAATTAATATACAGCGTGAGTCTTGAAACAACCTAGTTCCTCCTGACTGAAATTTAGGAAGTAGGGGAGCTGTGTTCCTTTCTGAGGGATTGAGGGGAGAATCTCTTTGCCTGGTTGTTTCTTTCTTTCTGCCATCTTCAAAGCCAGCCACATTTCATCTATCTGACTCTCTTCTATATAACTATGGCTCCCTTGAAACATAGCTAAGCAAGGTTCTATACTTTTAAGGACTGGTGTGATCAGATTTGGACCATCTGGATGGGAAGGATATTCTCCCTATACCAAGATCTGCTGATAATAGCTTCAGTGACTTTTGCAACCTTAAGTCTCCTTTGCCTATTTAATTAAGTATATTCATAGATTACAGAGTTTGGGCCTTAACTTGGTTCAAGTGATATTCACCGTGATATTCCACTAGAGGGCACTAATACATTCTGTAATATATACATCACATTTCAAACAATAACGTGAGAGTAAGTGTGACAAAGTTGAATGTGTATGCATAATTTTTAAACACATTTTTCAAAAAATATTTGCATTCTCAAAGGTTGGTAGTAGATTAAAAAGTGATATAAGGTAGAGTACACTTTTCTATGGATTGCCCAGAGTCTGGGGAAGACATTACATCTGGCATGGGATATCTGAGGGAAAAAAATCTACATACACTATGCTCTTATGTCTGTTAACTTTATTTTTCTGGGATGAAATCCTGTCTACATAGCTTCAGTTCCATAATGACATTCAGTTCCTCTTTGTCCCCTCATTTACTGCCCTCTCATAGTCCTGCTAACAACTAAGCTCTTATGCTTCCAGCTTCATCTTTGTCTTCTGTTTCTTTGCCCTCCATCTCTACTTGCTCTCTACTCCTGGCTCTGATGAACTCTACAAGAGTTCTGCCTTACCATCTATGAAACCTCTGTGTTCTTCCGAAGTCTTTTCCCTAAGTCTTGCCATTCTGTCTGTCTCTACAGAAAACACCTGTTTTTTCCTCCCTTGGCCTCACGGTTCTCTGCCTCCTCAGGAATGTTTCTCCACCCTACCTTCCACCTTGACATGTAAAAACTTCATTTTTTTCTCAGTCAAATGCTCTAGAGAGTCACTAGGCCTCAAGGCAAGGGGATTGTCTGAGCTTCATTTGCACAAGAAACAAAGCTATTCATCTACCACCATGTTGGCTTTGCCTACATGACCTTATCCAAGTACTGGCTGGAGCAGAAAGTTCACACACACACATTCTATGGGAATTGTAAGCACAAGAAATTCATAACAAGGAAAAGCTGAATATTAAGCTGTGTAACACCAAATGGTCCATGATAGATGGCTTTCCACTTGACTGACCCTCGGTTTGGTCAAGATATAGCTTTAATACACAGCTGGACTCCTTATAACATATTCTTATGGATCACCACACTTTTCGGAATTGAAATCACCTGAGCATAAAGTGAAATGGGACTAGAATTATAATGATAAGTCTGTTAGCCCATATCTAGACTCAAAGTCATATAAAAGGAAAGATGGCCGTGTAGCTGGAGGGTAAAGCATGTGTTCTCATACAAGGGTTTAATAAATGGCTCCCCCACTGAGGATGAGACACAAGCATAGTGTTTTGTGAAGATACTTTACCAGGATAGGTAGATAGGAGACAAGGCCTAGGTTGTGCCTTGAAGGAGGAAGAAGATGGCAGACATAGATCATATTTTGCCCATATCCTCCTTTTTTTATATAAATACATACAATATTACTCATTAGATATACTTTAATTTTTTATTATTGTTTTATGTCTTTACCACACATGTGTGCCTGGTGCCAATGGAGGGTAGAAGAGGACATCAGATCCTCTAGAACTGGAGTTATACACAGTTGTGAGTTACTATGTCAGTGCTGAGGATCAAGCCTAAGTCCTCTAGAAGATCAAGTGTACTCTTGACCACTGAGCCATCTTTCAAGCTCCTATACTTTAATCTTCAAAAATTAGGAAGAAAAACAAATTCCAAATGTGCTACGTTTCTCACTGACCTCTCCTGGAGAAGAAGAGGAAAGAAGAAAGGCAAGAAACATGGTATTACAAATGCCATGCAAGTGGATGCTGGCTCTATCAGCAACAAAGTCATCTCACTTGCTAAAGAGCAAAGGATAGGTGTTCTAAGATTGTGAATGGGGTATACAATGGCAAAATAATCTGTGGTGAATTTGACTGAGTTTTCACACCTTTGCAGCTTTTAAAAGACAGTGTCTGGAAAAAAAAACACTAGAGGGTAAGCTAAGGAAGATGCGTGGAGTCTTTTCTGCAGAGTAGAAATAGCTTCTAAAAATAAAGTGCAGTTTTGATAGTAGAGTAAGCTTTTGGTTCTCACATTTCTAGGTGATAGTCACACGTTATTCCCGTTCAGATTGTGAGGATCTAAAATACATAAATATTTGACAATTTTTACAAGAGTGTGTTAATACAAAAACACTGCACATGCATACAGACACACAGCCTCAAAGAAGCTGAAGAAATGACACGGATCATAAAGGCTGCTTTAGTGTCTATGTCACTCCAAACTGCTACCGGAAAGGGGAGGAGCTTTCCCCTCTCAACTGTTCCTGGCACCCACGTACTGAATGTGAGAAAAACATCACATAAACTAATGGTAGCCTCAAAGCTAGCAAAGAACTGACTGAGGCAGGGGTTTTATTATGATATCACCATGGTCACCAGTCTCCTAAGCTGTGTGGTCCTCTATCTCCTAGGAACAGGTGAGTCCTGGCACGCAGGATTAACCCATTGCTACATCTTGTAGACCAGGGCTCAGATCTTTTCCTGGAAGGCTACAGAATTAGCTCTTTTCATATAACTGACTGTCTCAACCTCTCTATTCTTCTTTCCCAGGCTCCGCAGAGGCTCAAGTCACCCAGACTCCAAGATACCTCATCACAGAGACTGGGAAGAAGTTGATAATAAATTGCTCTCAGAATATGAATCATAACTCTATGTTCTGGTATAGACAAGACTTAGGTCTGGGTCTGAAGCTGATTTATTACTCAGTTAATGTTGATATTATTGATAAAGGAGAAGTCTCTGATGGGTATATTGTCTCTAGAAAAGAAAAAACAGCTTTTCCTCTGACACTGGAATCTACCATAATCAGCCAGACCTCCTTGTACTTCTGTGCCAGCAGCGAACACAGCACTGCACAGCCAGCTGCTCTCTGAACAAAAAGGACAGCCACATAAGCAAGAAGCCCCCTCTTTCAGGAGGCTCCCACTCCAGCCAAGAGAAAATAACATCTTTTCCCAATGCCAACAGCCAAGGAAGCCCTCTATGACTCCCCAGCCTCAGGGCATGCACTTCACTTAGTGAGTGACTTCTATGCTCCAGTTCTCAACTTCTTACACCACAGAGCCTTTCAAAACTCAGAACAAGCTCCTTGTGTTAGGTCTAGAGTGCCAGGGCATCAGTGTTTCTTTCTCCTTGTTGGGCTTAAATCTTCAGATGCAATGGAGCTGCAGCCCAAGGCTAACGCTCCTAACAAGTTTGAGTTTTCTCATATTACTGGCTTCATTATTGATGTTTTTGTCAGTTGTTTTTGTATGTGAGCAGGAATGCCATATTCTGTATTGTTTACCAAATCAAACTTTGTCATCCACTAATGTGCAAGCTCACAATGTAGGAGTGATCTTTACTGCCCTCTGATGCCCTTCTACACCAAATCCATACCCATGTTTTGCATACCTTTAAATATTAAGTTCCTTGCGATTTTTACAAATTTTCTTCACCCTCGCTGCTATTGTATAATCTCTCACCTGGATTCCTCTGACCACCATTTAACCAGCCACCTTGACTGCCAGCTTGCCAGCTATTCCTGCTCACAAATCTCACTTGAGCTGACAAACTCTCAGTTTCTTTAATTAACTATCTGGTGTCAATTGTTTTGTGTACTTGTATGTCTCCATACCTTTATGCTGTTGAGTACTGGTATACCTTTCTGATAGAGACTTATACTTTCCTTTAGGTACTCTGAACTGCCTGCATTATCAAACTGAAGTTTCCCAAAGTGTGCCCTATGCTAACTCACTTCTTACTCTTCATCTGTGATGCCCCTCCACCAGTTTACCTCTCTAAGGAATGATTAGATTCCTCTTGGCATCCTGATGGGTTAAGTGCTCTTACAACAACATGATGAGTTCTCTGCCATGTGCTCTTGTTACAGACTGAGCAGAGCTAACAGAAATGTCCAGATCCCATCCAGAGCTTACCCACCATGGCCATGGGACTCTTGTTGTGTGGCCCTCCTTCTTTCTTAAAATAGATAAGTCAGAGGCATACGTATGATGTTGAACTTGGTATGCCAGACCCTACAGGTACTAGTTCTTATGGAGATACATTACTGTCCTCCCTACATTATCTATATTTTGTCCATAATATCTACGGGTCACAATTTCACAGAAACACCTGTTAGATCATCTCATCATCAGTACAGATGAGTCTGCAATGTAACTGGAATATATACCTTGGCCTCCATGTGTGGATCTTGATATAGGACAGTTAAATACTAGTCATTTGGTTCCTGGAGTGCTAAGTAAACGCAATTCTTTAAGAGATAAGGTGTTTCTTTAAATAAGACTAAGTATTTCTCCCACACTCTAAATATGTAGACTCTCTGCCTTCTGCCGTCAGTTAGACCACAACACTGGAAGTCACATCCTCTGTGCACGAAATGGTTGTCACAAGGGAGGAGGTGGCCCTTACTTCCTGAGCCCTGCCCTTACTGGGGGAAAATATGTTCCCACAGAAAAGAAGCACTTAGAAGCATTTCCCATCTCCCCACACAGGAACACATCTGAAGTCCCAGGTGCCCTGGTGGTAGGAGTCACAAGGGACCACTTTGGCTTACAATCTGAGTGGTTATCAACCTTCCTACTGCTGACACCCTTTAAAGCAAGTTCCTCATGCTGTGGTGACCCCCAACCATAAAAATATTTCGTTGCTATTCAATAACTGCAATTTTGCTGCTGTTAGGGATTGTAATGTAAACAGGTAACTAATATGCAACCCCTGTGGGGGCTGTGACCCATAGGTTGAGAACCACTGCAACTGTCCGTGTTTTCTTTCCACTCTTCTTTGTTGGCTCTTTCGATGTGGATTCTTCAGTCAGTCCCGGTAACAGAGTTAGCCTTAGTCCACCCAGTATGCTTCACCCCACCTCCACGGAAGATCTGCATTCTCCACAGTGGTCCTGCAGGACTGACAAAAGCTTTCCTTTAATGTCTCACTCTGCGTCAGAGATCATTTAAATATTAGTGTAACTCTTCTCACTTAAGCATGTCATGCCATACTGTGCATTTGCCGACTCTGTTAACATTTGCACAGATGTTGCATGGAGTCATCTGTCACCAACATTGCTAGGAATTTCTGGCACAGGACAAAACCAGAAACATTTTAAGTATGTTTTTCAAGTTATTTGCTGATAACTCACACTTCATTGCTTGCCCACATACCCACTCTTGGTGCACCATTGTCCCCATCAGTCCTCTTGGTAAACCTTTAGATGATATTTACACCATTGCTGTCACCATCACCTGTGAAACTTGAAGAGGACAAGATGCTTTGTGAGGGGAACTAGTCTATTGCATGTTGAAAACATCAACTCCAGTTACCTCCATCCATAAATACAGCCCAGCAACAATTAGAAGTATCTAAAAATAAATACTTTCAGCAGACTAAATTAGTGTACTTCCAGACATGCACAATGCCATTCCACAAGCATGTGCATAGAAGTTCAGATAGACACACACACACACACACACACACACACACACACACACACACACATGCACGCATGCACTTGTGTGATGCCATCTTTCCTCTCTGAAACGTCCGGATGTTGAAGTCTAGATGAAGGAGGCGAGCTCATGAGTGTGGTCAAGAACAATGACATCATAGGCAGTCAGTATAGAGCAGCAAGAAGACCCACACTTTCCTCAAAACTGCCATGAGAATTAGGCTCATCTCCGCTGTGGTGCTATGTTTCCTGGGAGCAGGTGAGTCCTGGATACTGGTACATCCTGGGTATTGAGGGCAAACCATATACTGTTATTTCTAGATTGTGCATACCAGATTTTTCTAGTATTGGGCTGATTGATAGCCTTGTTTTCACTTCTTCTTCACCAACAGACCTTGTGAACATGGAAGTAACCCAGACACCAAGATACCTGGTCAAAAGAATGGGAGAGGAAGCTTTGCTGGAATGTGTACAGGATATGGACCATGAAAGAATGTACTGGTATCGACAAGACCCAGGTCTGGGGCTATGGCTGATTTATTTATCATATGATACTAACAGTAACAGTGAAGGAGACATCCCTGCAGGATACAAGGTCTCTCGGAAGAAGAAAGAGAGTTTCTCCCTGATTCTGGAGTCTGCTAAAACCAACCAGACATCTGTGTACTTCTGCGCCAGCAGTATATCCACAGTTCTGCACAGCCACATCCTCTTCGCACAAAAAGAGCACCTATGGGAAAGGAAGGAGGTGGCTCTACCTCATGGCAGATGCTGTCTTTCAAATCACATAGTGCCAGTTAGAAAGAGGTGGCCACTAAAGAGGAACTTCTGCATGGGCCTATCTCAGAAAAAAAAAAAAAAAGCATAATTCAGAAGACAATGTGAACTTAACCTGCCCCAAAATATGAGCTATGCCTAAACTAAATTCATGAGACTGATACCCTATAAGATGTTATCTTTCATATTAGCATTTTAAATAATTTCATCCTTCCATTTCAAGCCCTGATCCCTTCCAATAGACTTTGCTTACTTTGTTCTTTGTGGTATATCACCAGAGGGCACTAACACATCTCTGCTCTTTAGATAGTCTGTACTGTGTCCAGATCAAACGGTTTATAAAGTTTGAATTTATTTATTCCATTTAATACCAAACAGTCTGATTGATCAGAAACACAACTTCAGATTCTCTTATCAATTCTGTCTCATAAGACAGTCTCTAATCAAAGCAAGAGTAAACTATGGTGTAGGTGGTCAGGCTGTACCCATTCTCACAACCACCTGGAGAGAGTGCTTGTTTGGGAGAATGAAACACAGACAATACTAGCTGGGTCTCAAATTATAAGATTTTAAAAAAACACTAACAAGACAAAACAAACCTGAAACAACATATTTAAAATTTTTAATTTCATTTTTGTTTATTTTTGCCATTTGTGTGTGTGTGTGTGTGTGTGTGTGTGTGTGTGTGTGTGTGTGTGTGCACATGCTTGTTTTCATGAGCACATCCATTCACACATATATCAGAGGACAATTTGCAGGGATTAAACTCAGGTTGACAGGTTTGGCTGCAGGTGCCTTTACCCACTAAGCTGTGCACTTGGTTCTGTGACCATGTAACAATATTGGTGCATATAAAGGAAGTCAGATATGAAAAGTAAATATGTATTATAATATTTAGGACTATGTTTACATGAGAAATTGGACACTAGCTGATGTGGGATAATGGCAGGCAAGAACAGAAGAATTATCACTAAAAAAAAAAAAGAATATTCTGTGGCTAGAGTTTTCCTGCCTGGCCCACGGTCAGGATAAATCTCTTTCACCTGCCAGTCCCACAGCCGCTCAGACCCAACCAAGGAAACACAGAGACTTCTATTGCTTATAAACTGTATGGCCGTGGCAGGCTTCTTGCTAACTGTCCTTATATCTTAAGTTATCCATTTCCATAAATCTATACCTTGCCACATGGCTCGTGGCTTACCGGCATCTTTACATGCTGCTTGTCCTGGCGGTTGCTGGCTGGCAGGCAGTCTCCTTCTGCCTTCCTGCTCTTTTAATTCTCTCTGTTAGTCCCGCTTACTTCCTGCCTAGCCACTGGCCAATCAGTGTTTTATTAGCAACACATTTGCCATACAGAACATCCCACAGCAATATTCTGTTGTGTGTGCAATCCCCCTGCAATGAAGGAATAGACTATCCAGGAATGAAAAGTCTCCTGACTGAAGGTAACATCCAGAACAGAGACAAGACATCCTCATAGACCATAATTACTTAGCAGGACCATATACAGGGATCTTTGGTGTATGTGCAAACCTCACATTACCCACAAATCCACTATTGCCCACAGCAAACATTGCTGAAACTCAGATCAGATGGAGGAAAAAGGAGCAGGTCTAAGCAGTGTTTGCATTCCTATTGCTAACAGGGATCATCTGCATGCCATCAAAGTCAAGTCTCTGGTTCAAAGTTCGCCACCTGAATCTCAGGTCCTGCAGTAGCTGCCTCTTGCTTCCTCCACCGTGCCCATGTATTGTAGACCAAGCAGAGAGGAAAGGAACTCGAATGAAATGAAAATGTGCAGAGATGAAATAGCATTCATAGGATTAAAAGATTGTTGAAATAGGTTTGAGTTTGTGCATAAATTGAAAGTAATATTCTAAGAAAAGTTCAAAATATAGTTTCTTCAAGGCACATAAAACCTCACAAATCCTCTGAAAATACTGCTTATTATTTCAACACATATGTATCATTTTAAAATAGAAGCTTTCCCAGAAAAAGGCTACTTCAAATCTGCCCAAGAAAGCGCAGGTTTTAATTATAAAATTGGGCCAATCTAACAGTAAATTATCCAATACTAAATGGAAGTTCTAAGTGGAGGGGTATATTTGACCAAAACACATTATATGTGTGCATGATATTCTCAAACAATAAAAAAATTATTAAAAAAATCACAGAGTATATTCTGATCATGCCTTCCCGTCCCCAATTCCTTCCAGATTCTTCTCACCTCTCCACCCACCCAGATTCTGCTATACCCATAGGTCAGTGCCTCACTTACAGAGAAGCTTCCTCTTACAGTAGATGGGACTAACACTGAGACCCACAACTGGACAGTATGCATACCGTGAGAGATTTTGGAACACTCAGTCCTAATTAAGATGTCTTCACCAAACCCCTCCCTTCAGGTTTCAGGGAGATATGCAAAAGAGGAAGCAGAAAGATTGCAAGAGCCAGAGAGGATGGATGACTCCAAAGGAACAGAAAGAAAAAATGTTTAAACGTGGACACTTCCATAGCATTCTTTGCTGGGACACAATGAGGCAGAGCTTCTCCTGCAGAAAACAAGGACAGTGAGAGCAGGAAGTAACTGTTTCTTCTCTAGAGATATTTCAGGCAATGTAACACAAATGACTCTGACAGACACTCTTTTCTTACAATTAACAACAGGGAACCTGTATTAAAATAACGTGCTCCTGGCCACACAGATTGTGAACCTGGTCACTGTGCTTTATGTTGTTTGTTCTGCAATTCTATTTGTGATTTGTTAGCTTTTAGATGAGTCGCTGCACAACACCCTGCTTGGCTTAATCTTTTAAACACCTGCCCAGTGGCCATGAACTCTTTTGCTCTGGTTCCTTTCTGCACATGATGTTTCTGAAGAGTCTAGATTCTTTTAACAGAATCACTTTCCCACTCTGGGTCTAGGGTTTTGCAAGGCAATGAACCCTTGTTTTGTTTAGTGGCCACACAGCCTGTATTTGGACAACATTTGTGTCTCTGGAAACCTCTGCTCCAGTCTGACCTGATTGCTCATCACTTCTATGGTCCCCCTGTTACCCTGAGACTTTCATCTGTTAGTCTGAATTAGATTCTCCAGGTTGCAGGTTTCATGCAACCTGCATGAACCTTTTGGTTCACTGTATCCATCTGCTAGGGAAACATTACCCAGTGATATCCTAAGAAAAATGAAATAAAAGTAAAAGTTTTGTTCTTAACGTAAACGAAAATGTCTTTTTTATATCTTTCATATCTTGGGTTAGTAGGGAAATCTGTGTTAAAAATTACATCCTATCTGAATTTTACAGACTTTTCCATGCAATTTTATAGTTCACTATTATCAAGAAATTGATGACTGCTGGAGGAGGAAGAGCCAGTTTTCTTTAGGGATGTGGGACTTAAGAGGTTAGTCACAGCCCAGTAAATGATCCTATACCCACGCACACCACACACACCCAGACAGCAATAATTGGACTCAGTGCATTTAAAAAGTGTAGAGCATATGAAACTGGGAAGTAAAAACGGTGTGTGTGGGGGGGGGGGGGTTGTGGGAGTAATTGTGGAGGTAAGAATGAGGGGAGTAGACTTATCCAAATACACTATATTCATGTGGGGCATTTTCATTCAATAAAATAATCTAATGTTATTTACCTTTTCAATTGTTTTAAATTTTACTTTATAGTTTTAGTTAATAAGTGTTCTTGTACTGAGTATTTTTAATTCTTGGGATTTTGAAACTCTGTGAAGATAAACCTCCAATTCTTTTGTTCTACATTCATTAAGCACACAGGTGAATACATGTGTGTTGTGTACACACACACAAACACACACACATTTGAATATAAATGGTGAGAGAGTGAAAGGGAGAGTGAGACCATAATTTTATAACAGAATCTAGGAATCAGGAGAATGAGATAGGTAAGTTTTGCAAGAACTTCTTCCTGGGTTCCATATTTACCTTATGAAGTCAGACTCGCCATTCTCAGTTGCCAGTTAGAAAAACACATTAAACTATAAAAACGAGGCAATCTCTGGTAGCTCTGATGCTAATCTATGGATCTGGGATTTTAAAGAAATGAATTTGAGTCCTAAATTTGTCACTTCTTTTTAGATTCTGTGAATTTGTGTGAGTTACGTTCTCTAGGTCTTATTGTAAAAATTTCTAATTCGTCAAATACAGAGACAGTCATGTCCAAATAATGCAGTCTGTGCCAGGAGAGATGATGCAGGGGTTCAGAGCATTTGTTCTGCATGCAGAGGACCCAGGTTTGGTTCTTAGCACGCATATTATGACTCACAACTATCTGCAATATGGTTCTAGTTAAAGAGGATCTCTTCTGACCTTCATGGGCACCAGAACACTCATACACATAAAATACGATAAAAATTCTAATTTTGAAAAATATCTCGACCCCTAAATACACGGATATTTCAGGAAAATAAAAAGAAAATTAGCTCTGATTATTTTTCATAAATAAACTATGTAAGTAGTTGTATGATATATAGAATTGGTTACATAATAATGACAAATCACAGCACTGTGATAAAACTTTAGAGAGGAATGACCTGGTTCGTAGTCTATACTGAACTGAATTAGAATAAAATAGATATTAGTACAAATTTCCAGGGACTATTTAAAATATTAATAATTGTGATAATATTGAACTAAGGTAAGATATATGAGACATATATATACATATACCTTCATCTAACTTTTGATTAAATAAATGAGGCAGGTGAAGAAAAGTACATTTATGTTTTTCAAACCTGAAAGACAAAAACAATGGAAATGTCACTTATTGGAAGGATTGGACTTCAGAAATAGATGTTAGTTTAGTATTGCATGCATGTTGGGGGAGAAAAAAATAAGTTCAATCATGGAAAGCATGATGAGAACAACAGACAGTTGAAATTCATTACAGCTAATGTTGCATCTCATTTGTGTTTTTATACTCAAAAAGTAGCACAATCATGATGGATAGACAAATGATGTACACGTAGCAAGTGCATTCTGGGATGCCTTTCAAATGAGTGACTCATCCTATGTGAACAGCTACATAGTTCCTCTAGGGGCAATGTATTTTTTTTATATGATTAGCAAAAAGCCAGCTTCCTACAAAAAGAAATTAACAGAATAAGTAAGAAAGCAATGACACTGTGGAGAGGAAAATTGAGTGTGAGATTGATATTTTAGTGCCTTTTCTCAGGAAAGAGACAACTGCTTAAGGATGTGGACTCTTCTGCTACTTCTCCTGGGTCAAGGTAGGAGTTTGTCCTAAGAAGAGCCTTAGGCCAATGTTAATGCTGATGAGGTATGGGGACAGTTTCTTCTCCCAAAGCAAAATATACAAGCCAGAGGATGAAGAAGATGTCTTAGATTAGAGGATTCTGTCAGAGAGAGTTGGTAAAAGGGAGGGGTGTGCTACTTGATTTGGGGAATGGGGTGATACCAGAGTAAATAAAGTAGAAATCTTTGCCTTCAGATATGCCTGACTCAAAACTTATTTGCCTTCATGGATCTCTATGTCTCTTAAACTAGGCTCTGTGTTCAGTGTCCTTGTCAACCAAAAGCC
>CABHPP010063065.1:0-11629 GCA_902168425.1 Peromyscus attwateri | reverse complement strand
TTTGTTTTGTTTTGTTTTGTTTTGAGACAGGGTTTCTCTGTGTAGCTTTGCGCCTTTCCTGGAACTCGCTTTGTACACCAGGCTGGCCTCAAACTCACAGAGATCCGCCTGCCTCTGCCTCCCAAGTGCTGGGATTAAAGGCGTACGCCGTGTACGCCGCCGCCGCCGCCGCCGCCGCCGCCGCCGCCACCACCACCACCGCCCAGCTCTAAAGGTCTCTTTTCCATGATCCTTGCCTGGGGACTTCAGGTGACATGCAGAGTGCCTATACTGCCACATATAGGGCACTGGCACATGGCCAGGCCTTCGCCCATGCTCTGAAAACACAACCGAGTATAATGAGGCGGGCGACAGTGGACACACCTTGGGGCCCACCCCACAGTGCTAAGAGAATTTTCAAGTTGAGAGAACAGGTGAACCCAAGGGATGGAGCTCAAACATGGTTCTGCTCCTTCCTGGAACTTGAACCCTGATCTGAACTTAGGACAGTCAAAGATCATGAGGTAAATAAGCAGTCGGTGAGCAAAGGTGGAAAAAGCAGGTGGCACTGTGAAGTGAGGCAGGGGCTGGAGACACAGGGGAGGGGAGAAGTTCCCTATCCAGGGAGCTTGCCCAAACTGAAGTAAAACGGAAGCAGCAAAAGCAGTAACGCTAAAGGACATGGTGTGGTGTCCAGCACTCCTTATTCCGGGCTGTGGGTTCTGCTGAGTGATCACAGAGCTGAGGAGGTTCAGTCCTCAATGAGGCCACACACTGCCATGTCAGGATGAAGGCCCTATCTGGGCTTGTTCCTCCCAGCACCGTGGTTATCTTAGTGTGGCTATCAAGACATCAGGTGGTGAACTGCCTGACCAGGTTACCATGGGGACATGGCTCTCAGAGAGGACTCTAGCTTTGGCACAGATACCCAGGGTACAATTCAGAGGTGTGTCGCTCCACAGGTCAGACGAGTGGCCTAGGCAGGTCTCGTGGGAGAGACATCACAAAGTCAGAGAGTTTAACTTGCACGCTCAACCATTTCAGGCACATTCTCCCCATCCCCCAATGCAGACACCATATGGACATAATCTTCAGGACAAGTATCACAGGGGCACATCTCCCCGGTATGGACATAAGGGCAGAAACAGAATAGATGTTACAAGGTATAAAAATGCACAGCACAGTCATCATGGGACAGAACTCCCCGGTACAATTACAGAGCCTTAATCCCCTGTAGCTGCCTTGGTACAGCAATCACAGCATGGTGACTCCCAGGTGCAGACATGGAAACAGTGTCTGGTCCAGACATCATGTGGGTGTACACAGAGGGTATAGACATCTGTGGTTATAGCTGCCTGATAAGGACATCACAGGGCTAAGACTCCCCAGCACACTGCCATGGAGGTGGAACTCTCACAGACGGGGGTAGGGGTGTCACTATTAAATAAAGGGGAACGAGGTGCCACTCAGTAAAGCCATCATGGTATCTCACTCCCAGAACAGGTAAGTGAAATTCTGGCCTCTGAACCCAATCCCTAGTGAGGCAAAGGCCAGTGGCTCTTGGGGATTCAAGACCCTGAGTATGTAGGTAGAGTGCTCAGAACACTTTGTTCAGATCCACAGTGTAGGAAGAAGGCAGAAGCATTGAAAACAGGGGCTGGAGAGACAGCGCAGAGTTAAGGGCACTGGCTGCCAGAGGACCTACATTTGATTCCCAGCACCCATACGGCAGCTCACAACTGTCTATAACTTCAGTTCCAGAGCATCCAATGCCCTCCTCTGGCCTCTGTGGGCACCAGGCACACACACGGTTTACAGACATACATGCAGGCGAAACACTCATACACAGAAAAATGTTAAAACCTTTTTCTAAGTTGAAAATATAGATATTCCCTCCCAAGAGTTACTCCCAGTGATCCCTAGACACAGGGATACAGACAACTAGAAACACAGGAGACCTCAGGGATATACATAAACATGGGCACAATCTCAGGGAACCGCTCTGGCAAGCACAGTCTTCCAAGCCAGGGCCTCTCCCTCTCAGCAGCTCCTGGTGTGAGCAAGTTGCTCCCACCCCTGGACTCTGGGCACAGCGCCTGTCCCTGGTGTCAGGCAGTCCAGGCTGCTCCCAGATCCAGGGCCTCCTCCCTCATCAGAAGAGAGGTGAGCAGGCGTGAGTCTCAGGCCTGGGCATGAGTCTAGATGTTGGTCCTGCCCACACCCTGATCTCCAGGTCCCCTAGAGAACGAGTTTGCCTTGCTGGACAGCCATGGAGCTTGTGCACCCACCCAATACGGCAGTTCTTAGAACAGACACCCACTCCACCAACATGGATGGGTGAGTCTGAGCCTTGGACAATTCAGATAAAAATCAAGGCCCAAACACTTGGGTTCTCAAGCTCATCTCTGAATTGCACTGTGGGCCATTGGTTCTACCAAACCTGACATACTTGGGCAGGAAAACAATTACGTGGCATATGATATTATAGGATATAATTGACTGTAATTTTTCTACATTCAGAATGGCTTTGATATATCTTTTTTCACTGCCACACCACTGTAAAGCTGCCAACTGCCCTTTCTTAGGAAGAAATGTCCTTTATTCTCAAATTTTGTCCTTGGTGCTAAAATGTCCTTTCTTGTATGAAGTGATGGGGACAGCAGATAGTAGTTGGGTTTTTGTTGTTGTTTTTTTATAATGTTCTTACTTGGCAAAATAGAAAACTGCTAACCCCCTGTCTGGCCCTAAGCACTTTTGGAAACTGAACCGATGTGAAACCCAAGAGCCTGGGAATCCCTGCCCTGAGGAAGAAGGGATCAGCGGGCACAACATCAAGCCGCAGGACTCATGTATGTGTGTCATGGAAAATGCGTGTCATTTCCATGAGGTCCACTCTAACCATCCCTGCCAGGGCCAGAGGGCCCCCAAGAGACCATGAGACGCCAGGACTGAGGGGTTCCCGGATGGAAAACAGCTGGGATCATTCTCAAGGCCCCCTCATGAATATACAAACACAGATTGATTTGTTTCCCGTGGGCATGAGTTATTATTCACAAATATTAATTAGTCTCCAAATACCACCTGTTCCTCTAGCCTTCCCCACTGCTCCTCTTCAGGCCAGGACCCTGGCTCCCAGGAGACTGGAGACCAAACATGGACATGGACAGAAGAAGGGGTATCCAGGGTTCCAGGGTGTGCTCAGCCAAGGAGAGGCCAAGGCTTAAGCAACAAGATGCATGCTGGGCAGGCAGGGAGAGCCAAGAGCTGTTCATCTTTGAACCTGTGGCGGCAGCTAACCAAGCCCCTTTGTCATGTCCTGGACAGTTTACCGCGTGGTACTGCAGCAGCGGCCGCGGAGGCGGAAACGGGCCTTGTCACACTTGGGAAGGGAAAAAACCAACATGTTTCCAACTCTCACCAAACCAACCACTGGGTTAGGACGGGAATAAATCACAGCCTCGGCCTCGACCCCGGCCCAGAGGAACTGGCTGGCAGGAAGGAGCCTGAGACTGCCTTACCTCCTCCTGCCAGGCGGCCAGAGTCTGTGTGAACAGCCAGGAACAACATTCCCTCCCACTCTAGAACTGGGGATCCTCTAACTACACTGAGGCCCCTTTTATATCTCTCAGCTTTTGACTCCCTGGGGAGTCAAAGGAGAAACCAACCAAGGGTGTCAAAATCTCTGGGAATGGAAGCCAGGGACCTAACAGGGGCCGAGTGAAGAAACAAAAACAAAACTAAACAAAAATCAAAACGGGCCAACACAGGTTCCGTAAGTCCTTAGCCTTTTCCCAGGGGGGGTGTGGTGGGACCCCTCGGATTAACGTTCACCAACCCTGCTGCCTTGGGGCCTCCATACCCAGTGTTATCTCTGCGGCAAAAGATGCCCTTCTCTTGCCCCAGACACTCACTCCACTTTCGAACTGGGTTCAAGGGATCCACCAATGTAAACCTTCCCCCAAATGGCTCTCCCTAGGTTTCCAGGGAGTTGTACAGTTTAGTAAAATCACAAGAGGTGATACAAACCAGTGGTTCTCAATCCAGGGTGACCCTGCCCTGCCACAGGACATGAGGTAATGTCTGGAGGCATGTTTGATTGTTAGGACTGGGGATGGAGGTAGGTGTTACTAGCATCTAATGGGAAGAAACCTGGGATACTGTGGGACATCTTGCAGCATCATTTCAGCCCCATGGAAAAAGGATCACCTTGTCTAAAAAGTTTATAGTACCAAGACTGACAAACCCTGGTAGAGGGGGCAAGCTATACAGCCTACAGCCTGACCTAGCCCCAGCCCCAGGACCCAGTCCCCCTTGGAACTGCTCACACCTTCAACCAAAGGCAGTTCCTGACATTCCTATCAGTACCTTCTTGGTCTTTAGAATCTCAAAGCATCTTCCTCTCCCCCCAAATTAGTTCAGCCCCTAGAAGCAGGGGGCCCTGTACACCCCATCTCCACCCTTCAGGCGTCATTCACATGGGCTCTCAGCAGAGCACAAGGGCTCCTTTTTTAGGGCCTCTTTTGGCAAGACTGGGCTTATAGGCAGATCAGACCCTCACCCAAGGATGAACACAAGGACACAACATCCCTGTACACATTCTCCCCACCTGACCTTTCCCGACCAGGAGTCCTTCCCTGTGCCCCTCCGCACAATACCACTGCCCATCTCACCAAGTGTGACTACTCACAGCATTCTCACTCCTCTCCATCTAGGCCAGACCCATTTCTCTTTTTCAGTTTTTTATTTATTTGTTATAACTGTATGTGTGGTTGTGTGGAGGTCAGAGGACAACTTTGTGGAGTCAATTCTCTGCTTCCACTTTTACCACCGGGTTCTGGGAATCGAACTCAGGTTGTCAGGAAGCAAGCACATTTACCTGCTGAGCCACCTCGCTGGCTTCAGATCAATCTTGGTCATGGCCTCTTTGTTTAACCATCTATCTAGAACTGTTCGGTGAACAGGGTGATGGCCATGACGCGTGTGGGTCTTGTCTTCAGGAAGCTTACAGAGAAAGCCCACAAGCTCGGGGACAGCCTGTCATCCAGGTCAGCAAATCCTTGAAGTCTCTTTACTCATTCCAAACCTCCATCTTGCCAGGAAGTTTCAACTTCCCCCTCTTCCATCCCAACTACCTCTCATCCCCTCCATGGGCTTCCTGCCTTTGGTCCCTCCCTTCCAATCCATCCTGTACACAAGCCAACGGTCCCTTCAGCTCACAGAAGTGCAGATCTCGGGGCTGGAAGACAGGGTTCAGCAGTTAAGAATGCTTACTACTCTTGCTAGGGACCCAGGTTTAGTTCTCAAAACACACAAGGGGGCTCACAACAATCTGCACGGGATCCAACCCTCTCTTCTGCCTCCAGAAGCGCCAGGCACACACGTGGTGTATACACATACATGTAGGCAGACACTCATACACGTAACACAAAAATAAATAATCCTTTTTTAAAACAAAAATCCAATCATGCCCACCGTGTGTGCTGTCTGCTCTTCTGGCTGACGGGAGGCACTAGCCAGTGTTCCACGAATGAAGGGACCACTAGATGAATGAAAGGACGCTGTCGGCTTAAGAACCTTCCGGGCTTCTGAAGCACCCTTGGAGGAAGTCTCCAGCCCCCAGCCCACCATGTAGACTCCTAACTAACTCCTGGTCTTGTTCTCTACAACCCCAGCCCACCACCCGAGTACCCTGCCCTTCTACAGCATCTTCGGTTGACAGGCAGTCTTTTTTCCCTACAGAAACACGACAAATGGAGAAGCAGAAAGACCCTGGGCCACCCAGAAGCCTATGTCACACCTACAGCAGCTGATGGGCTGTGTATCATTCCCCACTCACCTCCGTCCTCCACGCCAGCCAGACACCTCCCCTCCCTCACGTCCCACATTCAATCCTTCACTATGGTCTCCATCTACTCCACCTGCTTAAGTAATGCTCAAATTCCTTCTCTTCCTCCTATCACTGCTTTCCTGGTCCAGGCCTCGACCATCGCTCAACCACATGTACATTGGATATCCCCTCCACAACTTATAGAAAAGTCTCACATGAAAATCCAAACCATTCAGCCTGGCCCACAGCTCCCCCACCCCCCCTCCCGCAACCATGCACCTGGCCACACGTTGGGGCACACTCACCGGGTCTTTGCTTGCTTCTATCAGTCACTCTTGCTGGCCAGTCAGCACTGAGGGCAGGGCACCAGGGCCTCCGCTCCTTCCTGGACAGGGAGGAAAAGATGAGACAACATCAAGACTGCCATCAAAGCAGAGTATAAATTGACACAGACAGACTTGAAACGCACTATTTATGCAGGGAAAAGAAAAGCAGGTTATGGATCTGTCGGTGTCGGGTGATCTCCATTTAGTACAAATATCCATCTGGTTACTTTACTGCATTTGTCTGATGCTCCCTAAGCACCTACTATGTGCCTGCCCACCTGTCTACGTCCCTATGCCCATGAGCAACACAGGCCAAGTCTCCAACCATGGCCACAGACTCTGGGTCTGAATCCCACAGTGACCCTGGAGCAGAGCAGTCACCCACCCTACCTCTGGGGCCCCACCTGCCCAGGTTCTCACTAGCCAGCCACAAGCGCACTCTCTTCCAATCTTCAAGCGTGCCCTACTTTCTCCTGTCTCCCAGCCCTGCCCATGGTATGTGCTACCGCCTAAAATGGGCTACCTGTAGTATGCTTCTGACCAGTTACCACTCAGATTTCAGATCCAACAGCACTTCTCAAGTAAGCTTACCATGACATCACCAACTACATGCCTGGACTTTGCCTCAAAGCAGTGACCACAAACGTATTCATTTACTTACATGACTCCGAGTCACTAAAATAAGCTCAGTAAACACATGGGGCACACCTGCCTGGCTCAACTCACTATCCCCAGTGCCCAGTAGGAACCCAGCACACAGTAGGTGCTCAGTCAACACACAGTGAGAATATGAGTTCACAGAAAACAGCCCAGCCAGGACACACCCCAGCACATACACCAGCCTTCAAAGTAACTTCAGGAGCAATATTTATTTTTGACTTTCTGCTTCTCTATAATTTTTAAAATGAAGGTGTGCCCCTGGATGCCTCCTCCGCTGGCACACACACAGCGTCAAAGCCCTGTGCCTTCCTTCTAAAACCATTACTGAGCTCTCACTACCGTGTGCCTGGCCCTGGGTGGGGGGCAGGGTTTAGCCACGCCCACATCGCCTCATCACCAGCTCAGCTACTCTGCTGGTGCCTACTTGAAGCATGCTACAGCCCACTTAGGGCTCCTTCTGGGCTTCACCCCCACACACACATACACACCAGTGTTCATCCCACAGTCCTGCCACTGTGGCTCTTCCCTGAACAGGATACTGTGAGGGGAGATGGGAACATCCTCACTGACCCAGGCCCGATGCTCATCACCATCCACAGACTAACCTCCACACCAGGGAATCGTCCTTACTTTAACTGTTTTTAGATCTATTTGATGTGTATGAGTGTTTTGCCTGTGTGTATGTATGAGCGCCATCTGTGTGCATGTATGGTGCCCAAATTCAGAAGAGGGCACCAGACTCCTGGAACTGGAGTTATAGATGGTGTGAGCCACCATGTGGGTGCTGGGAACCAAACCCAGGACACCGGCAAGAGCAGCCAGTGCTCTTAACTGCTGAGCCACCTCTCTAGCCCTTTGTCCTTACTTTAGACAAGTCATCTTTGGAAAGTTAGGGAGTCTTCTTAGGTAAAAAGTCACTGACTCACTCAAGGCCTCACCAGACCCACCCACCCCCCGCCAGATCAGAACCCAAGGCCCTGGGCCGCAGGATGCCAGCATGGGCTCCTACCCCCGTCCTTCCTGCACATCCGCGGCATTCCCAGTGGCCGCTGCTTCTGCAGCAGGCTGCCAAGCAGGTCTGGCCAGAGAAACCAGCTTCCGTGTTGCAAACTCAAAGGCCCGTTTGTCTGGAGATGCCCGTCCAGCCTCACAATGCTCGACGCAGGGCTGCTAGTTCCACCGTTGTGCAGGAACCCAGGCAGAGGGGTAAGTGTTCAAAGCAATGGTGTCACACCCAAGGCTATACCAGAAGCACTGGGCCTCCTGCCTGAGGACTGGGACAGGCCCTACCTAAAGAAGAATCCATATCTGAAGAAAAGGCACACGCCCGAAATGGCCATGAAGTAGTCTTAGAAACACAGGACCCTGAGGCTGCCAAAACACCCCCCACACACACCCTGCCAAGGAACACAGAATAGTCCAAGATAGTACTCTAGAACAGTACTCTGGACCACACCAGTCCAGGATCAAAGAGCCCCAACACTGACGATCAAGTCACCTTCAGGTCAGCCCCCAGCAGCCCCCAGAAACACTCCAGACCCACAAGGGGACAGACCTAGAACAGTCGAGATGGCCAGCTACCCAGAGAACAAACTGGGGTTGACATCTGGAAGGTAGACCGGACAGCTGCTCAGCCGGGGCCTAACTGGATAGGATTTCAGGGAGGATTCACACTGGGTACAACATCCAGAAAGGTCCCAGACCAGGCTTGGTTAACAGTCATGACCAAGATCACGTAGAAGGCCCTTGCACCAACCTGGCTGGCCTGGCCCCAGTAGGGCTCTGCGTCACCTGCCAGGCTGAGGCCCGGCCCACCAGTGGGACCAGGAGGAGCAAGCAGAAACCCAGGGCACAGACACAGACTGAAGCAACCTCCAGGCAGCCCTGGGGCTGCACCACAAACAGTCCCCAGCAGCGGCAGATAACACACAGCCAAGGAAACCAACTCGGAGTTCTCAGACCCAGAGCCCCAGTGCACCCAGACTTGGTGCCTCTGGACCTTGGAGGCAAAAACAGAGCAAAGAATCTTGGGAGGAAGGAAGGCACTCCACCGCAGAGGCTGCCCCTTCTCAGAATCCCCTTCTATGGACATCAAGAGCTCTCTTCTCCAGGGCCCCACCTCCAGCCTTCTCACACCTACCTGCACCCTGAAGGTCAAACACACTGGTGCAACACACTTCCCAGTAAAGATGAGGCTGGGGTACAAGGTAGCTGCCCCCGCCTGGCTGAGCGCCCCACCTGTAAAGGCCCAGCTCAGAGCAGCGGCTGCTGCGGGTACCTCTGCCTGGACAGTGTGTGTTTCCAAAGACAACTCTGGGATCTGGTGATTCTGAGGGAGGAGTGTATTTTCGTCTTTTACGGATGACCGTAAAACAAGTGCCACCACTGAGGGACAATACAAGATATGAGGCCCTGTCCCAAACGCTTCCTGTTCCTCTTTAGTCCCCCTAACAACACCATGCGGCATGGTGTTTTAGCATACCCATTTGAGAAATGAGGTCCAGATGTGGTTAGCAAATTGTTCAAGGTCAACTCAAACTCCAGTTCACAAAGTCAGCTCTTGGCTACTGCTGACAGCTGTCTTCCCTGAGAGAACATCGCTCCTCGCTCCCACATAACTCCTGGTGTCCCTGGGGCTTGGACTGTCGCTTCATACCAAACCCCTTCACCAAAACCCAAGTGCCTCACAGACAACACATGGGGCCTGGGCTCAACACTTACCTGGCCTGGCCTTTCCTCCCCAGGTCCCTAGCTCAGGACTTCCTCACTCCACATCCCACAAACCACCCTGTCCTGTCAACAAATGTGCTTTCTCGGTGGCCCTGTGCCACCCTGCCCCCTAAGCCGCCTTTCCCTTCACCTGACACTCTGCACACAGCATCCTCCTTGCTGGGAATCCTGTCTCCACCCAGAACTTTCCATAGCCCAGAACCATCTTCTAGTGAAGAAATCTGTGTAGTATGATCCACGTCTCCACCCAAACTTTAAGCCATGGGTGTCTCTCCCGGATACCTCACAGAACATCCACGGCTCTGTGAACTGCCGTGTCTCTGGACAGGCCACAAGTGATAGCATCTCTCAACCTTTACGCACACTGTTTAAATTCTTTGAGTAAACTAATTAATTCTGCAGTGCTGGGAACTGAATCCAGGGCCTTAAGCATGCTCATGAGGGCTCTCCAGCGGCATCATTTCCAGTGCGGCTCATTTTAAGTTTTTTCCTTCATCTGCAGCATCCTTTCTCTTTCCCAACAGGCAAACTCCTACTGACCTGTCCAAACCCACTTCAGAGAGCCCTTTCTTTAGTCTCCTCTGAGAATCATCTCACCCTGAACCTGCAACTCTCCCGTCTCACACGGACTCCTCCAATCTTCTAACCTCAGCTCGGAATGGCAGTTACTCTCTGTGGCTAATGCTCCCAACTCAGCAGCTGCTAAGAGACAAGCTTCCTTTTCCACACAGCTGTTAGTCCCACAGGAAGCCAGACCGCCATGCCGAAAGTGCCTAGCCCTGTGCCTGGCACACGGTCAGCAATCAATAATAGGCTACTGAGTCGCTTTTGCATTCCCACGAAGTGATTGCCATTGCTGACTTGCACGGCCACGCGGTCCTCTTGGCTTCTCACAGCAGCCCTGGGGGCCCCCCTACACTTGACTGCCAGCCCCATTCTACAGGGAACTGAAGCTGAGACCCCCAAAGAGGCCTCCTTGCTGTAAGAGCTGGAGCACAGAAGTTGCTTAGGTCTGGGGGCTACCTCCCCCACTGAGGACCTCAAACTGACTCCCAGTACAGGTGGCCGGGAAGAAGTATCGGGAAAACACAAAACAGCGGGACAGTATCTTGCTGCACAACAACACAATTCACAAGGAAGGGTTTTCAGCCAGTCTACCCTTGCTGCAGTCCTCCCCGCCTCCCCGAAAACTGCTTCTCCAGCACCCAGAACTATGGAAAGGAACTCCTCTTTCCATAGCCCTAAACACGGGAGACTGGACAGAGGGGAGAGGGAGGGGGGTGGGGGACTGCAGGAGGAAGGGAAGTGAGAATCCTATTAAAACTGTCCTCATTAAAGGAAGGGGAACACTGTAACTCAAAGAAAACAAAACCATGAAGAATCTGAACTAGAATATGCAAGGCACAGACTGAGTGTGCAGGTGCACAGGTGTGCTGTGAGTGTGCAAGTGCAGCAGGTTTCTGCATGGGGGCTCCTTCTTGCAGGGAAGGTGAAGTGCACCGGAAGAATGGAGGGTGAGCTGAGACTGGGAATGAAGGTGGGGTGTGTGGCCTAAGCCCCGGCTGCGAATGAAGGGTTGTTCTGGAGTCCATGAAGCCCTAGGCAGATGCATACAATCAGTAAAAACAGGGATTTTCACACTCCCTGAAGCAAGAGTTAATAAGGAGCCAAACAGAATCCCTCAGATTTCCTGTCAGACCTCTCCTCTGGATCCTATCAGATTCCACACTGGGTCCCTCACCCAGAAACTGCCATTCCACCGCAAAACACTTCCCTGTATTCCCAGGCCAGAGCCAGTACCGGGTCACTCAGGATGCCACTCTTGTCCCTTCAGAAGCAGAAGTGGAGCCTTCCTCAACAACCCTAGGTCACCCAGCATCCCCCAAGCCCTGCCTGGCTGCTCTCAGGGTGGTCCTCTCTCCCATTCCACAGCTAGGGGCAGGTAGGGCTCCCACCCCACGGGCTCCAACTCAGGGGCCCTGCAGAGGGAGGGGGTGAAATGGGGAGAAGGGCTAGCCCCTCCCCCTCCCGGGGTAGAAGAACCAGAGGGGCCGCATTCCAGAGAAGTGGGGGAGGGGGCCTGACCGGGGGGGGGGGGGGGGGGGGG
>CABHPP010063040.1:0-10617 GCA_902168425.1 Peromyscus attwateri | reverse complement strand
CCTTAGAGTTGCCTCGTCTTGCCTTCAACCTAACAGAAGACCTGCCATCTTTACTCTCTAGTACTAATTCCAGTGGCTTCACTAAGGTACCTACCACAACCTAGCACTGTGTGATTTCTTCTTTGCTTCACTGATTACTTACTCACTCTGAATCTTCCCAAAGAGACAAGCAACTCTCTAAGGTCAAGGGTTGGGCATCTGTCCTTGCTGCATCCTGGCCCTGGCCTCCAACCTTGCTCTCACCATTGACTATTTCCATAAGTCAAAGACAAACTATGGAAATACTAGATAGGGAGTCAAGTGTGTTGAAATATTGCGTACTGTCATCGAATATTCAAAAGTAAAATACTGAACTTCTAAGATACAATTTCAAATGTATTCAAATGTAGAATTTATGTGACAGGCTCTTTTCTAAATGTCTGATTTAAACGAGTTCATCTAACCCTATCAGAAGCCTTGGAAGAGAGTACAATTAAATCCCTCTTTTACTGATGAAACACGAGGGCCCTCCAAAAGTCCCTCCCAGGGAAGGGGGTGGGCAGTGGAGCTGCTGTCTTTGAAGGCTTAAATGATAACTGTTTTGCCTGCCAGGGGAGGTTTCTACTGTACATGTTCTGAATAATATTTTTTCTGTGACATAGAATTGAACCTAGGGCCTCGTGCATGCTAAGTAAGTGCTTTATCACTGAGCTACAAGCTCAGCCCCTGATTTAATTAACATGGACTGCTACAAAATGTGCAAGTCATCCTTGTACAGGGCCCATGCTAACCTTCCCTGAAACATTTCATTTTTAGTATATGTGCTCCTGAAGCAAACACAGAATTCATTTTGTAAAAGATGTCTTTCCCAGTGTCACTTGTTGTTGGATTTGAATTTGAATTTTTATTATTTTATATATTGACAAACTGTAGTTATACATACTCATGAATTACAAAATAATGTTCGATTTAATATATCTATTACCCTTGATAGCTAATATTTTTGGTGATGAGAACACCTGAAATTTATTGTCTGTGATACAGAAACGCACACTACTCCATCCTTAGCTCTGTTTAACAAGAAGTATATTTGATCTCAAAAATTAAAACCAACCCTCTTCTTTCTACCCAGCAAATCCTGTATCACTTTTTAACTCTGCTAGGGTTTCCATGGGAAAACACCAGCATGAATATCTAGTGCCCTAGGAACTAAGCCAAATGAACTAGGGGAAAAAAGAATAGCAATTATCCATGGGCAGTGGCCCAAGAGCCACTCCAGGACCCTGAAACTTGCCAGCCCTCTTCCATCACTGATCTGGCAAGCTGACAATGGGTATTAATGATATTAACAAGGTCATGTGTTAAATATGCTTCCTCTCCCAAATCTCATCAGCTCACAGGTGTCATCTGGCTTGGCTTGCTTCACCTCTGGTGCCCTGGCAAAGCCCCTGTCTTGGAATCAAGCAAGGATCGAACCAGCATGGGGTCCAATACACAAGGCCATCTGCCCGCTGGGAATCTGGGAGATTTCTCATACTTCATGAATGCTAACAAAGAAGACAATTTCTGGGCCAGGCATGATGCTGATTCCCCAAGAAAGCACAAGGATTCTCAGGATACTCTCACAAATAGGCAGGGACAATCACAGTCCACTGTTTGCTCTTTCTGAAGCTTTCTTAAAGGCATAATTTACTCATTCTCACCTTTCAGAAAAAAATCACGGCATAACTATGTATCACTATAAAAGCATAGTGCATTGATAGTATGTACCCAAAGACCCATAAATGAGGACAAAAATATTTTTGATATTTTTTGTATATAATTGGTAACTTTTCTCAAGTAATTATGTAATTAACCTAGCTCAGAGGGCAAGGTGAGACAACCTGGCACTGTACCAATAGATTTTAGCCAGTATCAATGAATCAGCAGTCAAAAGAAAATCTTGAGGACTAAACACTGAAAACACCATTTTCTTCTTGTTTTGTATAATTAAATGGGTTCTTGATTTTTCTTAACACAGGCATGTGCCTTCAAGCAGTTACTTATACATCTATTTATCTGAAACTATAGATGTGTAGAGACAGTTCCTTTGGTAGCAAATGTTCAGGGATGTGGAATTATTAGAAATTAAGCATTTCTTTGGCCTATTATTCCTATCTGATTGAGCTCTGCTTCATTATAATCTACGTTCACTAATCTCAGTACCACTTATTTTGCATATTGTGAAAAATAGTGAAACGTAGAAAAAAAATAGGCCAAAGAAGAACATTTATAATTATAATTTAATTTATAATTTATAACTGCTGGCCACTTTTACTGTTTGGGTTTTTAGTTATACCTTAACAGTACATGAATTTTTCTGACCTGTTCTGAATACAAAATTTAAATATATTTGCTTGAGTCCTGCTCAAGTTTGGTAAACAAGGTTTTGAGGCTTTTATGAGATGTTTATGACAGGTGACCTAAGGTGTCACTGAAACCAGTCAGGTGATCTGGGCCAGTCTCAGTGACAACAGGAGCAGAGACTTCAGTCAAATGGAAGAAGGTAAAGAATATGGAGACTCTCCATCTTCCAGTTTTATTTTGCTATAATGGTTTATATCTTGTTCTTTCCTTTCTAAAGTGAGATGGGAGTGAGAGAACCCAGTCCCAGAGAGAAGTCTCTTAGACTCCCACCATGGACAGCACAATGCAGAGAAAGAATCGTCTGTCACCAGCAGCTCCATTATTTTAACTTGTAAACTAAGTAATTCAGCATTAGCAACCCTGGCCTTTGAGATCATAGGGTAATTATATACTAAAGTAAAAACACGAGATTCTGAGAGATTGGGTGACCTCAAAAATCAAACAGCTGAACCTCTTTATTTTAGAGCTGAAGAAAATAAAATTCAGAGACTAGATGAATAAGTCAAGGTCACAACTTTCAAGTGTCATTGCTAGTCCTGGGTTTCAGGTACCCTACCTTGTAGTTTAGACACCGTCTCTCAGTGTACCCCTGAGTTTGGGAGGTGTGAGAACAAAAGAAATACCCTAAGACCACAAATTCTTCAGGAGATAAATTCTACTCAAAAGTCATCTCCTTTCTATAATTTGTGAATCTGCTCGAGATGCAGTTACCAAAGTCCATTTGCTATAGCTAGGACCAATCATTTACTGACTACCACCTCCCAAAAGACAGTGGCACACGGCCAACGATGCTCATCCTGAGCCCACTGAACAGGTTTCTGAGAATTCTTTTACTCAGTTATCTAAGCAGAAATGCCACAAAATTTCCACTTGACATAGAGTTTCCAGAACTTCTCACCATGGGCACAAAAGCAAACAAGCAAATTGTTTCAGAGAACAGTTGCTCTTTTGACAAGAGATAGGAGCTTCCTGCTGGCTCTATGCATCAGTTCAGAAGTATTTTTCACCGTAAATCTGAGGCTCTTTATTAGGGAAAACCAAGGACTGTACAGACACACAAGTCTAAACCTGTTGTTTTTCAAAGTATTAGTGTGTAGACTAGGAAGACTTGGACAGAAGTCATCACTTCAAGGTATATTGAGGCAATTGCTTTTCCTTAGAATTTATTAAATACTTTACATTTTTGTGTAGAATCTATCTGCATGGTAACTGTAAAATATGCTATTATTGGGTATTGAATTTCTAAGATGGGTCTTTTAAGACCTACCAAATATATTACCTTTGTAGATCAATTCTACTCAATGATCTTTAGGTGTTGAAGTTAAGACCAAGTGTAACTTTGGGTTAAACTTGCCTGTTAATATAAGCAAAAGTAAGATAATTTTCCTTTAAATCTGAGTAATTGCTTTCACTCTCCACTTTAATTGAACCTTGAGACACAGCCAAAGAAATATTTTGCACAGGGTTTTATCTTACTTTATAGATAGATATTTATTATACAACATAAATGGAACACAATACAAGCTTTAAAAAAAAATAAAGGATCTCTTGAGAATAAAACATCAAGACAATTCAAACTACCATCTCTTCCCTGGAAGTGAAAGCTGATTTTCTTCCCTCCAACTATTAGACAGTTTGCTGATGCCAGCTAGCTGCTAATTTCCTCTCTCTTATGGGGGTTGTCTGCCTCTACCTCACTTCCCGCTTTTAGCCCACAGCCTTGGAGTTTTACGAGTTGATAAATGTTCCAAATTTTGTCAGAGCTCTTCTCTGCACCCTGTTCATCAGGGAGCCTCTATTAGGTGCTGGTTCTTCTTAAAGCCAGTTCTTAACTATCTGGATGCCAATTAGCCAGGGTCTGGAATCAGACAGACGCCACTCTTTCTCCCTTTCTTCCCTGCTGCCTGCTTTTTGGCCACAGAACAGCTTGTTAGCTCCTTCATGAATGGAGGCAGGGCAGAGGTAGAGATAAACACCTAGAAACTTGAAGAAGCCCATTTTGTTATTTGGAAGCTCTGGTTGCAAGTTTACCAAGGTTAGATATTAAAAGCACACAATAAAAGCAAACTTTCTTGTGTGTATCCCATTGCCAAGCTCTCTCAGATTCCCATTGCTGGAATTATGACGGAAGTTGCCAGCCTTGCACTGGCGTTTTCTTCTGTGGCAGGAAAGCCTGTTCCATACATGTTTTTGCTTGGGGTTGAACCTTTTCATACCAACAAGGACAGGGAAGCCAGCTTTCCTGGAAATTAAGGCACCATGTTATAAATTTACCACATTGTTAATTGCAGTAGTGCTAGCTAACAATGGAATTAATGTTTCTGTTGTATTTCCAGTCTTTTTTTTTTTTCCTGAATTAAAAAAGTGGGGCTATGGGAGAAATCAAGGAACAAATATGCTTTTATATAAGACATGCAAAAATGCCATGCCAAATTTTCATTTAAGATTGATTATTATTATTTTGCATCTATGGAGGTACAAAAATAAAATATCACTGAGTCCTAGGAATACATTTTTAACTCATTTTTACTGGTTGTTCACATTTTTCCAAGGGTAACTTTCCATTTTAGAGAAAATATAACTTTGAAGAGAGAAGTCTCTTCCTCGTGGGATTTGATGGTGGTATTTGATTCTGAAAGGCAGGGGTTGCTGATCACACACCATGTATATGAAGCATGGATCCTAAAGTTCCATCATCCTGGCATTAAGCCATTTGATATCAGAATATTTCAGAATACAAAGATCTGAGAACTGGATTTTCCTTCCTATCTACCATACTTTGTAGTTGACATGCCTAAAAGTCCCCCTTCAATGGAGAAAAAGACAAAAGAGAAAGGGAAGGCATATAAAATAAATGTAGACATAAAGAGGAATTTGGTACCTTTGAAGGGGATGCTAAACAGCCTACTGTATCTCTCGGGAAGGATAGGAGTGTCTTTGAAGATAAACATTTTCATGAATAACTTAAATGTGATTATGTGTGAGAGACTGTTTGGTTGAGCTGCTCCTTAAAGAGAACAAAGCCAAGAACACTGTTCAAACCTTTGCGCTAAATGGTAGTGACCTTAAACAATACACACAACCTCCATGGGACTGAATGTTCTCAAGGGTAAATTTATGAAGGAAGGGGATGATGCCCAATGGCTTCACTAAGATTAAACGTAGAACAAATAAGAAGTACTGCGAAAGTTGTCTAGATCAGTGAGTGTTTCTAGAAGGTATGCTATTTATAATAAGGTTCCTTTCAATTTTCTAGAAATAGACGAGTGTCCCAGATAGTTTAACTTGTAACTCTAACTCCTCTTAGCATCTAATAAAAATGAAGTTGTAAATATCCCTCAAGCTAGTGCTATCATCATAAGTGAGTAGAGAGATACAAGAAGCAAGTGATAAGTCAGATTTGCCTAGCCCTTGACTTTTCTATAAGTTTTAACCATAATTTTTCCCTTTCTTTCATTTTTGAGAATTTTTTTGCTTTATTTTCTATTTAATAATGCTCACATAAAATCCACCTCATCTTAGCCATCTAATTATAAAATCTGGTGTCTATTTATAATGTTATGAAGCTATCATCACCCTACCACAGACACTGCCAACACCATTACCACTGGAAACTACATCCTGGAAATTAGATCCAGGTGCCTGTGCTGACTATAACTCCCCTGCCTCCAATTCTTTACAGAGTAGCTTCCTGGAATTACATGGGTTCAAAATGATGGACTGAGAGGAGTGAGAACTATTGACATTTGTTTAGACAAGGTGATGAGTTCCCTCATTTGGGAAGATGTTGGAGGTTCAGCAATGCTATTGAAGTAATTCTGCCACCTTATTAGACACAGGCATCAGCATTTCTTCTTGTATTGAGGTATCTCATCCCGAGAGATTTAGTATAATATGAAAATGATAATGAAGCTGTGTCATTTTCTACCTCCCTGTTCATGTGCTTTGGGGCTGTATATAACCTATCATTGCTATGGGCCTCCTCATCAGCCGGGTCTGTGATATTGGCCCTCCACTACTTACGAACACAGGTGTGGCACGCTCAAGCAGTTGGCATAGTGCCTATCTCTCTGAAGGAGGTCCACAGAGAACACAGGGACTGAAGTTTGGCTTTATGGAAGAAGGAGAGACTCTCCTTCCCGTGGCTCTTTTTCCTGCTGACCTTGTCTTACTAGGTTTTGTCCCATCAGCTCGTGTTGGCTTTCTCACTGGCCTAGGCCTCTGAAGCTTCCATTGTGATACACTTCCTTTTATTTCTATAAGAACTTGTTATTTTTACCTAGCACTCTACTTTTAACAAAGGAATTTGAGATCACATAAAATGCAAAGAAAATATATTTCTGATAGGACTGTTAAAAGTTTAAACTGAAAGGAGAATTAAAGGACAGAGAAAGAAAAAAATCGATTGTTGTGCCAGAAATAGAGAGGATCATTTAGTTACCACGGTTGACATTTGAGATTAACATTGAGAGCCTTAGTAGCCAAGACAAAGGGTTCTTTTCACTAATAAACCACTTGAGAGAATCCTCCTAAATTAATTCTACTTGTATTTTCACCATGTGGAATCTTCCTAGAGCTTGCTGATCCTCTCTTGAGACTTCAACTTACCGATCATCTGCAATCATCAAATTTTCTCCATCCAAGTGTTTACTATTAAAGTTTAATGAGTTTGTAGATTGTGCCCTTGCTCCTGTCTTGAGTTTACGTTGAGAAAAGATGAGAAATCCACATAAGCAGAAAGCACAAGCCAATCAACCCATATTTATAAGGACTGAATTGTGTCAACACAAGGTTGAATAAGTTTGAGATAATGCAATCAAATCCTTCCCTTCTCTGTTTCTGTAGACAGTTATAAAGGGACATACCCAGCTTTGTGGGTTTTTTACCATCAGAATCTTTCATCACACAACAATGGGTATCTCTGAGATAGTACATGTTCTCATCCATACTGAGAAATGTGACTCCATGATGAGAAAGCCATTGGACAGTGTCTTAGTCACTGCTCTATTGCTGTGAAGAGACAACATGACCATAGAAACTCTTCTAAAGGAAAGCATTTAACTAGGGCTAGCTTACAGTTTAAGAGGTCTAGTCTGTTATCAGCATGGCAGGAAGAAAGGCAGCATGCAGGCAGACATGGTGCTGGAGGAGCTGAGAGTTCTACAACCAGTTCTGCAGGCAGCAGGAAGAAGAGACACTGAGCCTGGCTTGAGCATTGAAATCCCAAAACCTACCTCCAGTGACACACTTCCTCCAACAAGGCTACACCTCCTCCAACAAGGCCACATCTCCTAATCCCTGTCAAGTAGCAATACTCCCTAATGACGAAGCATTCAAATATATGAGCCTATGGGGGCCATTCCTATTTAAACCACTCCAGGCAGATGTCTTATAAGAAAGTATTTGTTCAAAAGCAGGAAGATTTTCAGAAATGTCCAATGTAAATCAGAATACATTAGCCTGGTTGCAGCTAACTCTGTTTGTACCATCACTACTTAGCACAAGACTTAACAGATTAAACAAACAAAAAGCAAACAACAAGAAAAACAAAGAACAAAACAACAATAACAAAAATTAACATGTTTTGTCCCGAATATAAGTCTTTAGACTCTTGTGATTTCCATATAGCACACCAAATTGTGCTGACTGCCTACTCTAAGCACTACGGGAGAGTATTTGTATGTTTACTGTTGGTGGCCATATAAATGCAAAGGAAAAAAAATGAAGATATGCACCTTAAAGTGGGGTTCCATGTGCGCCAACTTGAGTCTAGAGTCCAAATTATTTGTTAATGCTGTGGCCATAAACTGCTTTATACCGTTTTTTTCCAGGTTTCTGTTCCAAGATGGTCCTTTTCAATACATGACCTCATTATTTTCACAAAGACTTTCATCACGTTTGACTGCCCAGTTCTTTTTATCTCTAGTCACTCTATCTGCTGTATACTCTATTAAACTCTACAGGTACAAAGTGTGAGCTATTTATGTAATTTGAATTGGAAACCTACGAAAGAAGAGCCACTGTGGTCTGGAATGTCCCTCAAAAAAGTATATGATTATTTTTCCATTTTGTAAAAATGAGCATAATATATTTCCTATACATGTTAGGAAAATGGACAAGATGATTAAAATTATATTGAGTAGTTCCCATGGGTTCAACGTAATATACACACAAGGATGTCTAATAAATATTATGTAGTAATAACTTCTTTGTAGAAAATTATTGTGTATTAGACAACATTATTATAGACTAGCCAATAACATGGAAATCTCTGTGCTCTTTATAAAAAGAAATAGTGTTACTGCTGGATTAGTTTACATTGTGTCATAGACACATAAGCATCCTATTTTAAATATGAAAAGCCGATTATGCTCCTTTCTTCTAGCACAAGAAATAATAACTTTTGGGCAACATTTACCTGATTTCAAGTCAGTGTGTGCTCTGAGATCTATATTCACCTAGCCCTAACACCTTCTACCCCAGCTTAAGTCTGAGGGTCACTTTGCACTATGTTAAAGTAATTTACATTAGCAAACATGATAGTTTATGTTTTTACATTAGTGCTACACAGTCCATGTTTGGACTCTTTAGGGAAAAATATCAATGAAGAAGCACAACTATCTCCAGACTTATTAAAACAAAAACCTAAGATATTATGGTAGCCTTTATTTACATCTTGTTATGGGCATTGATAGTCCAGCATGCATGGGTACACCATTGGCCACAAAGGGAAGAGAGACTCCTTGGGACCTGCCTAGTCCCTTTCTAAGTGAGTTCTACTTAGTCTATCTGTTACTTCTACATACATGAAAGTGTTGGGAAAATTAGGAGACTTACTTATCTATTTTGAAAATTAGCCAATTTAAGCTAGGCATGGTTGCACTCACTTTTAATCTAATCACGCGGGAGGCAGAGGCAGGCAGATTTCTATGAGTTCAAGTCCAGCCTGTCTACATAGTGAGTTCCAGGACAACTAAGACTACATAGAGAGATTCCAATTCAAAAAAAATTTTTTAAATAAAGAAAGAAAATATGCCAATTAAAAAAGACAAAAGACTTGAAAGATGCTTCATAAAATATATAAACAGGTAAGACACATACACAAAGATGGTCTGCATCACTAACCATTGGAGAATGGTTGGAAATTCAAAAGATGGCAGTTTACACTAGATGTCATAAAGACTAATTGACATGCAGGGTCAGGAAGAACTCAGGACAATGGGAAGTCTCATTCATTACAGGTACTAACTGTAACGCAGATACTTGGGGAACCCTTATAAAGTTAAACATACATTTTCCATGCAAAGCAGCAGTTTTGATTCAGGTATTTCACTCCTGTGTCAACACAAACTTATATGCATGAGTGTTCATAGTGGTATTATTCATAATGGGCATAATTTGAATCTTCATCAGCTGGTGAATAAGCAAGCTATATTTATTATACCATACCATGAAATATTACTCAGCAAGAAAAAGATATGGAAGACCAAGGCACTTCGAAACATGGATGAATTACAGACATGATGCTAAATGAAAGATGTATAACACAAAAGAGAATGCATTGTAGAATCTCCTTTCAATGAAATTCTAGAAAGGTAAATAGTATGTGCCTTCGTCCGAGGCTCTGAAAAGGGATTTTTTTGCAAAGGAATACATGGAAATATTCTGTGAAATGGATGCATGATTGTATACAATTATCCAGAGTTATCAAATTGCACTTTATAAAGATGAATTTATTGTATGTGAATAATGCTCTAGTATGTTTTACCCTGAACATATCTCTGACTCATTGTAGTTAATACAGAGTGATAAAGTTGACATCAAATTACTGACCCTTGTTACCAAGGAAATAACTCTGATAATCTCAGAAGTCCCTTCTGTGGATTTGCTCATGAAACATGTCATTTCTTTTTCTTCTATTTATGTTTTGAGGATGCCCTTGCTGTATGTGTCCATTCCTGGTATTTCCCCCACCCCCGTTCTTGTGTCATAAACAATAAGCACATTGTCACTAGAGGAGTAAATTACTCTCCACCAATGAATGCCCCTTCACTTAAAAATTGAATTAGCATTCTTCAGAAGAATCTTTTGAAAGTGTATATCCTTATAACGATAACAATGCTTAGAATCAACTGTGCAAACAGAATAGTCAGAGCAACAAGGCAAAAAATCACTCTCATTCATCTGCCACAGGTTTGAAAACGGTATGAGCCTTGGGTGTCAGAACAAGGG
>CABHPP010063039.1:0-12833 GCA_902168425.1 Peromyscus attwateri | reverse complement strand
ATTCTCCAATCAAAACGGTTTTGCCAGGATCATTTTGGCTCAACTTGGAGGTCAGGTACTGTGCAGTGCCATTCACTTTCACTTTAAAAGACGGGGAGGAATCATTTGGCTCCTTTGTGCTGAGTTAGTGGACCAAGACTGGGTCCATTTTAATGAGACACTTTATGTCCATTGTAGTGAAGCTGGCCTCATGAGAAAGCCGGTCATGGGCAGTCACCCATCTGAGTGATTTGAAGTGACCTCAAAAAGTTCACCTGCCCCAGAGCCTTAAGTTCCCATCATTCAAGATGAGCCTCATGCAATGCTCTTTGGAAATTTCCCACATTCTCCCAAAAGGAATATATTGTTCAACTTTGGAGTGGGTACTTCTTGTATTTGCTGGTGGAGGCCCTTCACACTTCGGCACATGGCCTTCCTCTCATGCCTTGCTGTCTCAGTTCAAGTGAGGTCCCCACTCCTCCCTGCTTCGCATGGGCATTTACCCAGCCTGGGTCATTCACAGTGTGTGTCCCTCCTTCTCGGTTTCACAACAAATAACTAGTTCAGAGATGTGTCTCTAGCCCATTTGAGTCTCACATAGAGGTGCTGGGAATTTGGAGGTATAACACAATTGCACAGAGAAAATTCATCCCCAGAGAAGGAAGAGGCTATGTTGAAGGAGGTGCCCTGAAGGCAGCCTGGAGGGACAGAACAGTGACCACTGAGTTTGAGCCCTGAATCTCCCCAGGTCCCCTGAATGAGGAGGATGAATTCCCCTGAGCTACCGTGTGTGCTGAGTTCCTCTCTGAAGCTCTGTAATGACCAGAATGCTTCGTAACCTCTTTGGAATCTATTTTATTTAAAACTAATAAAGGGAGCTAAAGAGATAACTCAGTGGTTGAGAGTACTGGCTTCTCTGCCAGGAGACCCGGGCTTGATTTCCAGCACCCACGTGGCAGCAGACAGCCATGTATAACTCCAGTTCTAGGGGATCTGAGACCATTTTCTGGCCTCCAGGGATGCTGCATTCATATGGCACACAGACTGATCTGCAGGCAAAACAGCCACTGACATAAAATAAAAGAAACAGCTAAAATTTAAAACCCCCTAAGTAAACAAGACCGGTGACAAGCAAGCGTTGACGCAAGGCACCAAGCGAGTGCCAAGGAGGCAGCTGGCACAGGAGCGAAGACAGCTTCAGATTGGAGGATTGGAGGGCCATGGGCAGGTAGCAAGAGGGGATTTTGAAAATGGTGTAGAAAAGGAAAAAGAAATGGAATGAAAAATAAACGTTTAGTATAGCCACTTCGGAAAACAATTCCACGGTATCTACCAAGGCTGGAAACACACACTCTTCTGGCTTATCTATCAAATAGCATTATGGTAATTGCTCAAACTGGTAACAATCCACTGTCTGTCACGAGGACAATGGCTACTTGAATTAGGATATAGTCATGCAGATATAGATGGTCCTATAAAACAATACACAGTGAATTTTATAAACATATTGTTGAGCTAGGGAAACCAGACATAAAAGAGTACATAACGCACAGCCCCATTTGTTTTGAGTTCAATATGCAAACCTAATCTACGGAGTCTAAAGTCTGACAGGGATTAGGGCTGTGGAATATTGACTGGATGTGAGACAAGGTACTGCCATGTTTGTCTTTGGGGTTACAGTCTAGATGCTTGGTTTGTGGGTCACTAGCGTTTGTGTAAAGCTCCTCAAGCTGTACACTTGTGTACTTTCTGTGTTAATTACAAAATTAATAAAAAAGAGGCTCTAGAAATGGCTCAGTAGGTAAGAGAGACTGCTCAGCAAGCATGGGGACCTAAGTTCCAATCCTCAGCACTCATATTAGAAAAGAAAACAAGAATGACTGAGTGCACCTGCAGCCCTAGCATTGGGTGGGGGACAGGTTCCTCCTAAGAGCTTACTGGCTGGCCAGCCAGCCTAGCTGAAAGAGCAATCTTCTAGCTGAAAGAGAGACCTTATTCATGGAAAGAAGACATCTGATATAAAGAGAGATATCCATAGTCCAGCTCTGGCCAGGGCATCCATGCACACAGGCACATAAATCTGCATACTCAGATCCATGCAAAACACACACACACACACACACACACACACACACACACACACACACACACACACACAAAAGAAAGAAAGAAAGAAAATAGTCTCCGCTTTATACAACTACTCAGTGGACATGCTTTTTTCCTGCCTTCTAAGTGTACCTATGAGCCTTCTTTCTACCTCTTTTTCCTTTCAACAACTAGGGATTGGGCCATATGATGTCCCCATTCTGGAGTTCCATCTTCCTTAAGTCTTGGATAGTACCCGCTCCACTCTCTCCCTGTGCACCTAAGGGAAAGCTCTGATAACGTTGGAGATAGGAGTCCAGGAACTATTGTACTAGAAGTGAGTCATTTCTGTAGATGGGTAGATGAGTGGCCCAAATACCACACAACGGGGCAAAGGGATGCACACGCTAGTCTATACTAGTCACATGAGCTCATCTTATCTTCCTGGTATACACCTAGGTTTTGATTCCAAGTCATCAGTGCACTGAGGAAGCCATGGCTGATTCTTACTTAACAGATGAAAATAATGTGGACCACTTCCGATGACGCCAGTAGATCCATACTGTATTAATCTCAGGCTGTCCTAACAGGATACCACAGTCTAAGTGCCTTAAACAACAGAAGCGTATTTTCTGTTAGCTTTCTCTGCAAGCACAAGCCCCTACTTGCTCCTGAGGCCTCTCTTCAGCTCAGAGATGGCCACTTTCCTGCTGTCATCTTTCTTCTGCACACCTGTACCTTAGGTGTTTCAATGTGCCTTGGGATTTTCTTCTTATAAGGGCATTAGCCAGATGGACTCCCACCCCAAGGACCTCATTATCACTTAACTGTGTAAGGCCACTGTCCTAGGGTTTCTATTGCTGTGATAAAATGTCATGACTAAAAACAGTTGGTGGAGGAAAGGGCTTAATGCAGCTTATGTTCCCACATCACATCGACAGGAACCCAAGGCAGGAAGCTGGAGGCAGGAACTGAAGCAGAGGCCATGGAGAAAAGCCTCATTCTGGTTTGTTCTTCATGAATTGCTCTGCCTGCTTTCTTTCTTTTTTTTTTTTTTTGGTTTTTCGAGACAGGGTTTCTCTGTGTAGCTTTGCGCCTTTCCTGGAGCTCACTTGGTAGCCCAGGCTGGCCTCGAACTCACAGAGATCCGCCTGCCTCTGCCTCCCGAGTGCTGGGATTAAAGGCGTGCGCCACCAACGCCCGGCTTTGCTTTCTTTCTTTTTATTTTGTATTTAAATATGAACTTTAGAGTGGTCTGACCTGCAGTAAATATCACTCAGGCATTGCAAACTTTTATAGTAGCACATGGAAACTGTTTCTATCTTTTATATTACCAGTGTCTATACTGACATCCCAGGATCCCTGTCATAATTTTCAGTTTGTTTATAGCTAGAGATGCCTTTTTTTTTTCATTGAA
Source organism: Peromyscus attwateri (assembly GCA_902168425.1). Classification (NCBI taxonomy): domain Eukaryota; kingdom Metazoa; phylum Chordata; class Mammalia; order Rodentia; family Cricetidae; genus Peromyscus; species Peromyscus attwateri. The sequence goes on along the minus strand of CABHPP010063039.1, from coordinate 9,352 downwards.
TGTATTAGAAGTTTGTTGGTTTATGTACGCATCAAGCAGCAGATCCCTAGTCTATCCGGGCAGAGTTGCTCTGTTGTTTCTTATCTTGGATTGTCTGCCTCCTAGGAGCTTTTTGGGTTCCTACTTAAAACAGGGCACTGATTCACATACTCACCGGTATTTGAACATGCTCATTCCACCTCGTAGTGTGGTGCACCATGGCCGCAGCACTGGCTTTTCATTTGTAAGGAAACTCTTGTTTCCTTAACCTTGCATGCTCCCTGCTTCTGTCTGAAAACCTATCATCCCCCAGGATTTTCCTCTGGTGATCCCTTGTGCCAGTAACCAGATCCTGAGATCTTACAACTCTGCCTGCTCTTTTACACCACCCAGGACCATGTGCTCAGGGGTGGCCACCACCCACAGTGGGCTAGGCCCTTCTACATCAATCATTAATCAAGAAAATGCCCCATAGGCTTGTCCAGTGGCCAATTTTTTTTCACTTGAGGTTCCCTCTTCCCAAACGACTCTAGATTGTGTCACGTTGACAGAAACCTAATGAGGACATTCATATTCCCAAATACAGTCACGTTCTGAAGTACTGGGGACTGTGACTTTTGCATATGGATAGGGAGGGTACCTAGTCAAGCCTATTTGTGATTTTTAAGCCTTTCTTCCTTTTCAACATCTGAATGCCAACACAAAAATGGGATTGGTTATCATGGGTTAAAGATAGACAGCCCCCATTAGCCTGCATCCTATCCCATCATTCTGAGTCCTAGGGTAATCATGGAGGTAGCAGGGACCCCATGAGAGTGCATTTTTAATATGAGCAAAACATAAACTTCTGGGTGAACTAGAAGCAAGCACCAGAATGATTCACTATTTGTCCATTTTGGATTCTAAGTTTTAAAGCAGTTAGCTGATTACAATTTATATAAAGGACAATAAATTTTTTGTTTATGCTATCCAACATGATCCCTGGTAGAGTGATGATTGATATTGAGGATTTCAAGAGTTCCCACAACGTTTTATCATTTCTATTGTTATCACATGGTTTCCATCAACACTACAGAAAAAGTGTTGTAAAAGTAGATTCCTGGGCCTCAACTCACACCTGATAATCAAAGTCTCAGTGCACCTGGGGCCCTGAATATTTAGTAAACCTATATATCATTTGGATCCATATTAACATTTAAGAAGTACTGGTGAATTCATTCTAGTTTTAAATGAACCTTATGTGGGCGCAGTGAAGATGCTCTGGCCTGAATGTGGTTAGCACTAAAGTCAGTGTTTCACTGTTCTCTATGGAATTAGAGAACACATCTTCTCATCCTTCTTTCCCTCCTGTTCCAGAGAAGACAGATAATTCCTTCATCCACTAATCAGTATCATTTTATCATGATTTAATGAGGTCTAAGGTTGAACTACCATTTTTTTTTTCTTAACCATGACTTATTTTAGTAACTTTCACTGTCTTTTAAATGCTAGATTTATAGTTGACCAAGAACTTCACCAGGGGAGCACCAGAGGCTGAGACCCTGGAACTCTTCTTTGCATCCCCATCTCTCTCTTTTTTTTAAATTTTCATTAAGAGATTTTCTATTCATTTTACACATCAACCTCAGATTCCCCTGTCCTCCCTCCTCCCACCCCCCAGCCTTCAAGCTGCGAAGAGGAAACTTTGGTTCTCGGGGTCACAGTGTCAAGTCAGTGCTGAGGCAGGGGAGTTACAAGCTGCCCTGGCTACTCTCTGTTTTGTTGTGTGCATACAGGGATGGTAGGTGTTCCCAGAGAGTGCTGGAGTTTCCTCAGCATTTCAGTGTTGTTAGCAAGTAAAATCATTTCCGGGTCAGAGTAATCAGACAATAGAACATAAAGGCTAGTGGAGTGCTGCATTTAAATGATCATGCTCTGAACATCTAGAAACAGGAAATAATGTACAGCTCTTCTACAAATGTGGGTGCCCATATTTGTATAGTTCTGTGTGTATGGGACTTTGTGCAGTATCATTTTTCTCCATAACACAAAGGTCCATCTCCAGCTAGGCACTAGTAATTAATTGTATGAGTGAGTGAGTGAGTGAGTGAGTGAGTGAGTGTGTGTGTGTGTGATTGTGTACACCCGCACATGCATGCACATGCTAGAGATTAAACCCAACTTAAGGGTTCCACCACTGAGTTCCACCTCCAGTCCCATCTAATAATTCTTACTTTGAGTCACATCATGTTTATTTTTCTATAAATTAGCAGAGCTACTGCTGGAATAATATTAAATTAGTATCATTTTTCATGTATAATCATTCATTAAGTCCTGTTACAATGTCAGTCATATCTCAAAAGGCATTTTTTTTCTGAAAAGTGAGTATTTGATTTGCAGCAGCATCAGACAGTCTAACCCACTGGCTAGTGTTAGCATCAATCTTGTATTTGTGTTTTGTTTAAACTATTCTTATATATAACAACACTTTTTCTACTTCCACCCCTCTTCACGGTGTTGAGTTCTGAGCAGTTCCCTTTCTGGAGACAATTTCAGTAAAAACAAATCAAACAAAACAAAAATAAGTGGAAAAGAAAGAAGGAAAAAGCACAAAGCACAATGCTTCACAAAGCCTTCAGCATCTCAGAAAAACAGGCCTGTCAACAGCCATCCAGGCTACGCAACTGAACCAATATTGGTTCATTGTAAGGTGGGAGGGTCCTCAGGAAGCAGCTGGGCACATGGTACCTTTGTCACTCTGTCCATGATAGCCAAAAGCAGTCAATCCAGGGCTATTCTAGTGCACACAGCTATCATTGCCTCAAAATGACTGAAACACAGAGCTCTGGGAAGCCACTACCACATGATCTGAATAAGGGCTCTGGTTGACCTCTGTTACTGAATAATTGTAATATATAAAGGTCTGAAGTCAGAATTCATTCACTTCCAGCATAAAACGGACTTTGGCAAATCAGGAAACTTTTCTAACCTTCAGGTTTCCCTCAGCAAGAGGCAATATGAAATCCAGGAATGGTGGCATGTAACTATAACCCCAGCACCGGGGAAGCTGAGGCAGAATTGTCACAAGTTCAAAGTCAGCTTGGGCTACAAAGTGAGTCAAAGCAAGCCTGGGCTACATATAAAGACCCTGCCTCAAGATAAAAAAATGCATGAAGTAGTATGGATTGTGTGTGTACTGCAGTCTGTTGTGAGAATCAGTAAACTCGTCCATTGCAGTGCACATATCACGCAGTCTGACAATCATAACCACTTAATGATTTCCATTCACTGTTGGCTCTGTCAAATAGACTGCCTTCCCTACTTTACCAAAGTCTGAAACTAGATCCAGAGACTGTCTAAAACCATGTCAAGTTCGCAAGCCTAACAGTATGACTTTCTACAGGCATTTTTATTCCCCAATACTCATTCTGTAGAAAGTTTTCATGGATCTTGAAAAAACATTCAATAATGTTTTTATTTCTTTTTCTATAACTACTTAGATAGTTACAAAAAGACTGAAAATAGCTTGCCAATGGAAGGGCTGGGGAGACAGATTCTGGTCCAGGAGGGTTTCAGCCCTTCTGCCTGTCTCTCTTTGGGGCCAATGGCTCTCAGAGCTGGAGGAAGGAGAGGCCATGGAGCAGACCACAGCCTGCTTCATCTAACAAGTCTGCTTGTTACTGACAACACCCTTCTGTGCATTAGCTATGACACTGCATGATTACCTTAAAAACAGGAAGTCACCCATTCTAATTGCTCAGATTCCTCCAAACAATTCCCCTTTGGGTAAGGAACATTTTTTTTCTGTGTTCTTTTTGCAGGTCATTTTCTTGAAGTAAAAATGGAGAGAGAAGACTGCAGTAATGAGAGGCAGGAAGGAGAGTCAATTAACTCCTCCCAGGCTTCTACTGATGCAAATCTAACTGTTCATAAATGCCACGCTGTTATGAGGGTAAAGGCAGCGATGAACAGTTTGTCACCAAGGAAGCCTCAGTATAATGGACATCAGGCTATTGCTTTCATATGCCCATTTCCTAGTTAACGAGAACAGTTCTTCTCTGAAACATGACATCATTACCTCTTCCATGGTTACTGGCTCTCTATGGTCTCTACTTCTCTTTATCTCCCTCACTCACAAAAGCCTGAGTTTGAAGCTATGAAAATGTCTGGAATTCGAACTGTATGACTCATGCCTCACAAATAAGAACTCTCACATGGAGAATTTTCTAGAATCCATAATAAATGCAGAGCTCCTCATGAGAGATTGTGGTGGTGTGTGGGGGGGTTTACAAACTTGTTCTACTCAGAAGCTATGTAAAAAGTCATATGACATTGCCTGTATGCAGGACAATCCATCGCTGTGGCTACACTGATTGAAACCAGCTGCAAAGTTGTCAGCCATCTTAAACACTCACTAGGGTCACTGCTGTGCTACCAACTGTGGTTGTCTGGAAAAATCGCCTATGCACTAAGGGGCATGAAAGAACAGATTCTGAACTGAACTTTTAAGAGGGTGGGGAAAGCTCCATAATGGCAAGCAAGATTAACCCTTTATACAGCCAAGCTCTCTCACTGATTACAGCTAGAAACTCTGGAAAACACAAAGGCAGCTTTCTAAAGACTATGATATGCCAGCAACAAGCCATGGCACTAAAAGTTGTAGGGAAACTTCTCTTTCTTGCCTCCTAAGAAAACAAGAAAAAAAAGCAATATTCTCCAAAGGACTTTGGCAAAGGAGTTACACAATATTCAAACTGCAAGTAAAGAAATAATATAGAAATATTAATGAAAAAGTTTGTTCTTTGAAAAGATGAATAAATTGTTCCACCTCCAAATATATTGATTGACAGAAAGAAAAAAGAATGTGGAAATAACCCATATGAGGGGAGAGAGAACCCATCAGCATCAGGGACCATAAAGCATGAAAAAGGAAACGAGTAATTTTATGTTCACAAATCTGAGAACACTGACAGAACGGATCAATTTCTTGATAGGAAAAAAAAGCTCAGAAAGAAAACCACAAACCACTAAAATAATCTATTAGAAGTCATCACATCCACCAGAAAGGTAGCTTACTATTGAAACAACAAGGAACCCTTGCAACCAAGGAGAGTAGTGAGCATCATAAAAACATGATAAAAACTAAGCACATAGCTATCAAATTACTTTATATCAACAATACAGAAAAAGCCTGGACACTCAGAAGCAGAAAATGCATTACAAAGAAAAAATGAAGACTTTTTCAAATAAACAGAAGTTTATAGAATTATCATCAGCAAACCTGTGCTACCAAGACCATTAAAATCTATAAATGCAGAGACTCTGAGACCAGATTGATATTTTGAGCCATGAAAAGGAATAAAGAACAATAAAAATGTTAAGTACACTGGTAAATATGAAAACATTATTCTTAGTATTTACATCCCTTTAAAAGATAACTAACCACCTAAGCAAGCATACTAAAAATACTTTGTGGTGCTTAAAAAAAAAAGATTAAAATGTGTTACACCAACAACAGAAAAGCAGGCAGGTAGATGAACGTGCACATTCTGGAGTTAAAGATACATATTGTAAATATGAAAGTAACCATTCGAATAACAAAGGAGACAGTTTTAGTGAATACATTGACAAAGAAGATTAAAAGTTGTCCATTTTTTAAAAAGCCTTGATTGAGTCAGACCACACATGGCACATGCCCACAGTCCCAGCGCTTCGGAGGCTAAGGCAAGAAGATTACAAGTTTGAAGCTACACGGTGATCCTGTCTCATATTTTTTTTAATTCATAAGAATTCAACAAAAGGATAGACTAAATAAAATATGAAACAAATAAAAAATAGAAAGATGATACACTTAAATTCAACCATAATAAAACACCACATTGAATCAAGTTGTTCTAACCATCCACAACTAAAAGGTAGAGGCTTTCCTATTGGATAAGATAATAAGATTAAAATATATGCTGCCTATAAGTGAAAAGATACAAATTAAGAAAAAAATATAACATTGGGAAGATACATGCTAATACTAATCAGAAGAGAATTAGCACTAACAAACAGAATAAAGAATATTTGGAGGAACAGAAGGGATCATGCTATGAAGAATCGCTTAAGCAAGTTTGTCCTATTAAAATAGCAGGAGAAAATACTGCAAGTCAGATATTTAATTAAGAAATCAAACGCAGACTTTCTAAAGAACTCTCAGAATTCAAAAACAAGAAAGTAAGGTATAGTGGTATTTTATTTGTGCTGAAATGTGATTTTATTTGTATGTTAATAAATAAAGTTGCCTAGGGGTCAGAGCTATTAGCAAGCCATAGGGAAAGCCAGGGTGGTGGTGGTGCACGCCTTTAATCCCAGCACTTGGTAAGCAGAACTAGGTAGATCTCTGTGGGTTCAAGGATACAGCCAGCATTGGAGACACACGCCTTTAATCTCAATACCAACCACAGAAGACCTGGAGTGACCACAGACAGGCAGTGACGAGACGGTCATGTGGTTGGGTTTACAACCAATGAGAAGGCAGAACAGAATTCTATTTAAAGACGAACGCACAGGAAGTAGTTCCTTTTCGGAGAGGTCTCTTGGCAGGAGAGGCTAGCTGGCGGCAGGCTCTGACCTCTTGGGCTTTTATCTTTACATTGGCTCTGTGTCTCTTATTTAATAAGACGGTTGGTTACATCTACAGTAAGGTAATACAAAATAGACAGCATGTCAAGAAGTCATCAAAAGGCCTATCTATGCAGGGGCAAGCACACACATCAGGGGCTCTAGCTCATCCTGAGTCATTAGCACAGACAGATTAAAACAGCTCTGATGAGTCCAGCTACAGAATGGCTACACTGAATAGACAAGGCTGCAGCATCAAGTCTGGGGCAAGGTCTTCAGAAGCTGGGATTCCCATGCCCTGTGGCTGGAAAATGAAACGGCACAGACATTTTAGAAACCGCTAAACAAGCACTACTACTACTACTACTACTACTACTTCTTCTTCTGCTGCTGCTGCTGCTGCTGCTGCTTCTTCTTCTTCTTCTTCTCCTCCTCCTCCTCCTCCTCCTCCTCCTCCTCCTCCTCCTCCTCCTCCTTCTTCTTTTGGTTTTTCCGAGACAGGGTTTCTCTGTGAAACAGTCCTGGCTGTCCTGGAACTTACTCTGTAGCCCAGGCTAGCCTCGAACTCATAGAGATCCACCTGCCTCTGCCTCTGCCTCCCGAGTGCTGGGATTAAAGGCGTGAGCTTTTAAAAAGCCAAGCGTACCTTCCGTTATCAGCTACCCACTCCACTCTCAGGGATTTACCCGAGGGAAAAGGAAACATGCATACACAGAAAAACATGCACACTGATAATGCTTATTTTATTTGTAATAGTCAAAAACTAGAAACAATTCAAATGTCTAACAATAGAAGAACGGATCAACAGTATGCCAATATTGATGGTAATATTAACAAGCAGTAAAAGGGCCGGGCGGTGGTGGCGCACGCCTTTAATCCCAGCACTAGGTAGGCAGAGGCAGGCGGATCTCTGTGAATTCGAGGCCAGCCTGGGCTACAGAGTGAGTTCCAGGAAAGGTGCAAAGCTACACAGAGAAACCCTGTCTCGGAAAACAAAAACAAAAACAAAAACAAAACAAAACAAACAAACAAAACAAAACAAAACAAAACAAAACAAAAAACAAACAAGCAGTAAAAGGAATTAACCACTGATTTACGTAATGTACTTGTATGGAAAAAATAAAGTTAAAAAAAGGTACATTCCATATGATTCTATCTTAGGCTATTAAACATTTCAGAAATGGAAATGTAATCAATAGCATAATGATACACAGCATATGAGTCCACAATTGGGGTAGAGAGGCTTGGAAAAGCAGGAGTGATGGATTACAGTGGCATTCACAATCATCCATATGTCAAAAGGCATCAAGGTGCACACACTATGTAAGTACAGCTTGTTGTAAGCTGTGAAAAAGTTCCATCAGTAAGTGAAGTCTGGCAGTCACTAACATGATACAACAGTGACCTTTTGCTAGGCATTGTCTGCCTTCCCTCTGCTGAAAGTGCCGTGCTCTGTACTTCCCATGTACCACAGCACTTCTTTCTTTTAGTTACCATGTGTCAAGTGACGTTATGGCTCCGCAGCGAAGGAGAGATCAAGACAAGGATGGTAAACTTTCACAAAGTCACATGGCTTGACATGGAGGAGCTGGGATTTTGTTGCAAAGTTAATTAGTTTGATAAACTCATGGCAGGGGTGGGATAGGGGGTGAACCTCCCCTAGCTTGGGATTCCCCTAGAGCTAACTTCAGAGCCCAAGCTCTGAGGTCTTCACTGTCTTGCATTCCTTGCTGGAAGCATCTTGTCAGAAACAAGCATCAACTTAGAATGACTATATATGTGTTGATTAAATATCTGTATTCCAGCCTCTCTAGCCAGAAAGGCTGAGACCCAACTTCATCTTTTCTGGGCTTTCATGCAGTCAAACAACTGTTGGATGAACAGATACCGTGAGTTGACTCAAGGCAACACGCAAAATTACCCCATGTTTCTCGCTCTTTCTTAAAATTGAGGCAGAGAGCAACTTCCACTGTAATTCAGTCACAGAACTGCAACTGGGTTCATCTCTGGCCCCCAAAGGTTGAGGAGACAGAAATCAGAAAGAGATTAAGAAATGTGTTTAAAGTCAGAAAAACATGAGTCTAGGATGAGACTGGAAGTTAAACTCGGATTGGCTTAATTCAAAGCTCAATGACAGCTGACTTCAAAAAAAGACGTTCAAAATTATCCCGACCCAAAATTCTGCCCCTAAGACAACCATGAGTGTTGAGAAGTGTTGATGGGTTTCCGATGAGCAGAGGCAAACTCACAAAGGAATGTGGCTGTCCTGTCTCAGGGTCGGCAGTGAATGCCCAGCTCTCCTAGTCCCTGAAGACAATGCATTCCAAGCTTTCAGACCTATTGAACACTGGAAGGACTCTGCTATTCAGCTGTCTGGCACCCTTGCTATCTCAAGGTTAACTAATTATTTTCCTTTATAATTCACTGGAGACTGATAACTATTATTCCCTTGTCCAACACATACTGACAAGTACCCTGGTTAAATATAGGTTGCTAGGAATTAGAGTGGGGAATTTTTGTAGCTCAAGTTTATCAAGGGTATGTGAGCTCATGAATCCAGACCATCTCAATTACCTTGGTGTGGGAAGAGGGAGTAGGGAAGAAGAAGGGAAGCCAATATGAATGAATATAAAACTGAATATTCTGATTTCTAGATTAAGACCCAAGGAAGCAAGAAGCAAGATGAGGCTGTAGGGCTTGTCATCTCCTGCTTCCTAACTGACAAGAAACTTCAGTGATCAAAAGTTGTGTGTGTGTGTGTGTGTGTGTGTGTGTGTGTGTGTGTGTG
>CABHPP010063016.1:0-11600 GCA_902168425.1 Peromyscus attwateri | reverse complement strand
CAATCTCAGTGAGGAGGCGATGCTACAATTTCCCCAGGGCACAGCCCGTGTGGAAGGAGAGTGGCAGGGCTGTCGGAGCTTGGAGATTATGAACCACACCTTTCTCGCGCCTTCTCCAGGAGTCACTGAACTGGACACAACCCAGCCCTAGGTCTCACCCAAAAAATCCCTGGAGGCCCCTAAATGGATCACCCGTCGTGGGAAACAACCTTACCACTTGCTACATTTCCGGGGCTCTGCAAGGCTGCAGCCCGTGTACTGTGGCTGGGGACAAGAAGTTTGGGGGCCTGTGTCCACAGTTTTACAGAAGGAAACATTCCCAAGCACTGGCCAATTCTTTGCTCTTACCCTACCTTCTGTGCGAAGCAGTTACAACTTGGGGCTCCCTCCCAGGAATCACCAGGAAGCAGGAGCAAGTCTCTAGGGGGCAAGTCTGGGCTCCCCCAGAGAGCACCCGGCAAAGCACAAGTAGGCGTGGCCACTGCACCTAGCACACAGTTCTTTGAGTCAACCTCCGGATCTCCAACTCCCCCAAGTCTCCCAGGTCTGAGAGGACTCAGTGTGGATCTCGGGATGATAGCCTAAGATGGGAAGTTCTCAGAAAACCCAGAAAGTTCCAGCACAGGCCGCTGTGAAGGTCCACTTCTCCCAATTTGGTGCACTTTCCAAGCCGGCTCGAGGGACTTAGGGTAGCGGTGCTGTGGTCACACTCACTTCCCCCTTTCGCGTCCTCACCTTACAGCAAAGGGCTGTACCTCACAGTGGGTCTCCTCAAATCACCGGACTCTCAGATTCTTACCCCTCCCCAGAGCACAGTCCTACTCCAAGGGATCCAGGCAGCTGTAGGGTCATAAATTCAATGCCCCCTCCCTTCCCTCAGGTCTTATCCTTAGGTCCCCCACCACCTCCTTCCTGGATGGAGAGCCCACAGTTAGGGGTAACCTTGGCTGAGTAGGCCAGGGCCGCAGGCCCCTCTCCAGACACCCGCCCTGGTCCCTGAGGACCCCAACCCGGCTCTGCAGCCTCCGCAGCCGCAAACCGCAGACCCCTGAGTTCAATCAACTTGTGCTATTGTCTGAATTCGTCCAGGTCGCCCCAACTCAAAGCTCTCCCTCCAGAATCCCCTTTCCCAACATCTTCCGGACCCCCAGCCCCAAATAGCAGCAAGCCAAACGGTGGGGAGCCACAGTCTCTGGGACCCTGGCACGCCTCGCTCAGGCAGAGGAGCCCGGCCGAGACCTTCCTCCTTGAGGACCCCTCACCACCGCCCCGAGGCTGCAGATGCGGAGGAGCTAAGAGCTTTGCGGGTGGGGATGCCCTAAACCGACTCCAGGCTTACCTGCGGGAGAAATTCGCTGCCCTTCCCGACCTGGGCAGGGGCAGATGAAGCATCTTCCCCGGCTCAGGAGACTGTTCAGTGGGTGAGCACCCAGGACACCCGGGACAGCCTTTGACTGGCACGCGGCGGGCACCCCAAATCGTAAGAGCCGCCGACCACGCGGAGGGGCAGACGCCGAACCGGTCGGTCCTCGGCTCTCGGCTCCTTTTCTCTGCACAGCCGGCCTAGTACTTACGGCTCCAGCTGTACTTAAAGCGACAGAGTCCAATTTCTCTGTCGCTGACTTCTGTCCCGAGCCCCAGAAAAGCAGGCTGCCAGCGGGCTCTTTAACGCCCAGAGCAGGTAGACAAAGAGCTACCGCAGCCTCTACGGTTTCGGTGGCCTCTGCGGCCTCGGAATCCGGAAGGTGCTGAGGTGGTGGGGGTTGAGGGCCTCGACCTCTACCTGGGCTGCTCCTGAGTTAACCCCTTGAATGCCAGCAGCGGTCTGGTGAGCGGCTGGCCTTGCGCTATAGGGGTAGAAGGGGGCGTGAGCAGCTGGGCATTTCCAAGTCTCTCGGGTAGGGAGCCGAGGTGGTGCACCGGTGGGTAGGGTTCAAGAGGGGTCCTTCCTAGCCTACACCTCGCCACTTACTAGGCTTTTACCAATTACTCAAAACTGGCGTACTGAATTCATACACTCATCCTTGAAACAAGATGAAGGTCAGATGGGGCTCCATATTGCTAGAGGTTGGCTCTGGACCGTTATACTAAGGGTGGGGTAAGGTAATGTGACCTCTCTCTATTCCAGATACCCTTAAGGGGTGGGACGAAAACAGATTTCTGGTATTCCGGGGGCTACAGCAGAGGTGAGAGGTGTGCTTTGCAGTTGAAGGGGCTGCTCGGGGCGGGTTGGGGGTGGCGTTCGGTTCACAGTCCCCAAGGTAGAGTCAGTGCCTTCATCCAAGAGGCATTTTCAGGTGACAGAGTAGGGAGAAAAGGATCCCAAGACGCCCCGTCTTTAACGGAAGGTACGAAAATTAGTGGGATGGATAGCAGGGCTCAAACCTTGGGATTCTTCTGCCTCAGGGCCCTGCTGTGATACCCTACTTTCTCGGTCAAAACGAAAGGAGGTCTGTGTAGAGCAGCTGTTCTCAGCCTGTGGGGCTCGACCCTTTGGCTCCACCAACCTTTTCACAAGGGTCGCCTAAGATCATCAGAAACACAGATACTTACATTACAATTCATAACAGTAGCAAAATTACAGCTATGAAGTAGCAATGAAAATAAGTTTATGGTGTGTGTGTGGGGGTCCCCACCACATGAGGAACTGTATTAAAGGCTCGCAGCATTAGGAAGGTTGAGACCAGCATAGCAGATACACTGTTTCCCTGCTCCCGCCTGTCCTCAAGCCTTAAAGGAAGAGGCTCCATGGTTGAGTCTCCAGCCAGATGTGAACTAGGCAGGCTAGACATTGCATTTGAGAGACGGATGGATTGTTATCTGCAGTTCTTCCTTGAAAAGCGCCATGATGAGGCCAGCAAGATGGTTCAAGTGGTATGTATGGCTTTAGCCTCCTGCCAAGCTTCGACTGGAGTGAATTCCCTGAACAGCCATGGTGGAAGGAGAAAACAGACTGCTGCAGATCCTTCTCTGAGAGCCACACATAAGCCATGGCACACACAATCACACACACACACACACACACACAAAACCAGACACACCCCCCACCCCACCCCCACACACACTAAATCAATAAAACTTTTACAAGCCTAAAAAGCCCCACGCGTACTGAAGTAGGATGACTGTGAACGGCAAGGCAGAGGTCTCTGGAGTCTGAGCGGCACTGTGGGGACTGAGCCCCACTGTCCTCTTAGACTGCATGGCATCTGCTTCAGCGTTAGCTTTCACAAAGATTACGAAGGAGCAGAATGACATCCTGAAAGCCTGCCTCCTCTTAGCCTTGATAGAGGGTCTAATGGGACTTTGAGTTCTTTCCCTTGCAGCCTGTCTTCTCCCAGACCTGTGACTGCCCAGGGGGCACTGACCTGGGGCTGCAGCTCCAAGGAATGAATCATGTTCTAGGGACCTTTGCCCTTGAATAGGCTGGGCTGGGGGAGGGGGTTTATATCTAAAGGTGTACACCATTGTTAAGTTCTACAAACACACCTAGAGATCCAAGGACAGGGGAACCCTGGGGTGATCCTCACCTACCCTCACCTTAGCATGGTGGGACAAGGAGACTTTCTTACATATTCCAAGGAGTTTGGGTGGTGAGACTTGGGAAAGATGCACTTCCCAAGCACAACAGCTTTGCAGGAAGTAAGAGCAAGGCAAAGGATCTCTCTAGTATGTTCTTCCATCTCAGGCAAGTTCCTGGGACCTATCCCCTAGCCTGGCTCCCTATCCTAGTACTGCCCTGGACTTCTCATCCTCACAGCTATCTAGAGAGAGTGAATAAAGTCCCTTCTCCCGGGAGGGTCTGTCCCCACTGCTGTGTGTTGGAGCTGGCCTGGGTCATCTGGGGAACAGCTTATAGCACCATGAGGGATTCTCTTTAGCTCCAGCCAACATGAATCCTGAATAAAATGGCTGTGTCAGCCAGAAGAATGTCATCAGCAGGGGTTGCTGTCCTCCAAATCTAGCAGGAGGTTTTCCATAAGGTTTTTTTCTTTGTGGCTTTCTGGTCAGAGCTGGAGAGAGAGTCTGAGGAAGGGTAAGGGGTGGGAGTTTCCTTGGAGGAATGGTGTGTGTGTGTGTGTGTGTGTGTGTGTGTGTGTGTGTGTGTGTATTTGCACATATTTGCACGTGCTTGCACATACAAGGAATTGAGCTGTCCCTGAGCATTCCTTCACAGCTACCCAGAGACCACAGGGCCATGTTCTTCCTTATACCTGGCAGCTTGTTTACCAAACAGCCTCCTCTGACTCTGTCTTCTTCTTGCCCCCAAAGGAACTAGGGGACCATAATGGGAACAAGTCTTGGCTAGCCGCTTAGCCACAAGGAGGGGCTCTCAGCTTTCTGGTCCTCGCTAAGAGGGTTCCAGGCCTGATGATCTCTATAGCCCTCCTCCCCCAAGATGGATTTCTGAGCTGCCAAACTTCAGCGTACCAGAGACTCCCTCTGTGTGTCCCTCTTTCCTCCCTCAAGGGGAAGCTGTACCTTGTGGAGTACCTATTTTTCTGTGTAGGCTAGCGTGGGCTTTTACAGGGGGAAGAGGCAAGACTCCAGAGGCTCCGATACTTAAATAAATAGCATGCAAATTAGCACCTGCTATTTTCAGCCCCCAGGTCAGGGCACTTTGGTAATTGGACTGCGGCATTGACGAGGAATGCTGTCTGGGGCTTTTGTGAAGTCAGAAAAACCAGCCTTCCCTGTCAAGGGACCTACTCCTGTGTTTGAAGAGGCCCTGGTCTTGCCCATCATGGAAGTGTGGCAGAGTGGGGGGGATGTGGTGGCCCTGGCTATGGGGGAAGAGGCATGTAGGGGTGACTCTGAGTGCTTCTTTCTGAGAGTAGGAAAACACCTGCTGAAAGGGAGCTGGGTACCAGGCACTTTTCCAGAAAGAATTGCCAGCCAACACGGGTGAGAGGAAAAAGGCCTGTGTGTGCCAGATAGACGCCCTCTGTGCTCCCTTGGCACCTGCTCCTTACAGATTCCCCCAGGGGCTATGACCTCATTTATCTCCCATGCCAGCACCATCAGAGTGCCTCTTTACAGAGGGGAAACTGAGGTTTGGAAAGACTGAAAAAATGTCCATAACAGAGCGGAGGTCCGAGACGCATGTGCATGAGTCCTCAGCAGGTTCTTGAGGATGATCTGTGCTCCCTGCCCCCACCTCCCCGATCCCGAGGATCCCTGACAGGAGTCTGGGCCCAGGCCTGAGTTCCTCTTGGACAATGTCCGCTTTGCAGCAGAGACACAGAAAAGAGTTTCTGAGTGGTTACGGTGGTGTCCCTGACAATAACTTCAGAGACTGGCATGCTTGGTTAGAACAGGGTAAGCAAAAGACACTGGCCAGATAGTTCGGCATTCTAAGGTCACTTGTCTAAGCATTTCTGGGGCCAGTGTCACCTATCTGGGGCCTGACCACATACCTGATTTCCTGGTGAGACCCTTGAACAGACTGAGTCACAGGGTAGACACTTCCACTTTGTCCCGTGGCCTGCCTGATTGCTTCTTTCTCACCAACTCTGAGGTTATGGAACTTCTCGAATGGAAAAACTCCTCCCCCTCCATAGGTCCTAGCCTGTCAGAGGACCTCCCTCCAAGCCTGTGGGTGGCTGGGCACGGAGACTACTCCATATGCTTGAGCTAATCTAGTGACAGTTTTCTTTCCTTTTCTTTTTCTTTTCTTTTTTTCTTTTTTTGTCGTGTTTGTTTGAGACCAAGTGTCATTGTGCACGGAGCTCAGACTGGCCCCAAACTCACTATATAGCATAAGATGGCCTTGAACTTGTGAGTCACCTGCCTCAGCCTCCCAAGTTCTGGGATTGCAAATATGTGTGCTAACATGTACAGCCACTGGTAGTGTCTTGACAGCGACAGGCATAGAGTGGAGTGATAAAAAAGAGAACTGAACGAATTCTTTGCTGCTTGGATAGGGAAAGGAGAGAGAAAGGATTTGGAAAAGGGACAGAGCAAGTGAGCCCTTCTTCCCACACTGTGGCAGAATTATTAGGAAATTTTCTGGCTACATCCCTAATCCCGCTTCAAAGACCTACCCAAGATCCCCCAAAGACTCCCAGATCTTGATGGATTCATCTGTTTTGTTTGACCTTGAGAGAAATATCTAGAGAGACGATTTCCAGCTTCTTTTCTTAAACAGCCTAGTGATCTCAGGCCAGATAGCTACTGCTACACTTTCTTTAGATCATTCATGGCTAGGAGGGTTCAAAGAGTGGCCTAAGGCAATCTGCCCACAGGTGCGGGCATGACGATGTCAGTCCTAGCTCAGGAATCACCAGGGAATTTCTTGACCTGTTGGCTATGTCTGAGATCTTTCATGGCTCTCAGTGTGAGTTTTCCTTCTCACTTCATGGCCCAGCCAGCCTCCAGGCCCTTCCTGGAAGAGGTACCAGGGAGCCTGGACCAGATTCAACTCAGAGATCAGAGCTGAAACAGCTCGAAAGGTCACTGTGCCCAGCCACAGGCCCTCCTACCTATGAGGCCCATAAAGGATAAGTGACATGCGTGGCATTCCTATGCAGACATAAGTTTCCTGGTTCCTAGACTAGGGTTTCTCCAGACAGTGGTGTGTATCACTTCTTGCCAGATCCCTCCATAGGGCCAGCATAGGGCATATAATGAAGGGTATGGAAGGTCAGTCTGTGGGACAGTTTGAATGGGGGTATTGAGAGTCAGCAGATGCGGAGTGGAGAGTTCCAAAGCTCATCCCTAGTCCCAGCTGAGCTTTCTCTAGGGTGGCAAACGCGCCAGCTGAAGGAAGGGGCCCTGCTCCCAGCTGTGTTATTGCTCAGCAAATATTTATATAACCTTTGCCAAGGCTCGCCTTTCCCACCACCCCTGCAGTTGGGAAATGCAGAGAAGGGAGTCTCAACAATCCTCCGTGGTGAGCTAGCATCTTCGTGGACCTCCCTTACCATCCCTGAGAGACAGACGAGGATGCTGGGGAGGGAGAGGAAAGGGCAGCGGGAGAGGCAAGTGCCTGATGAGCTGGAGGTGTGGGGTGGGGAGATGTGCGGGAGGGTGTCACCGAGTACATTCCAGCGTGTCTATGAGCACGTCTGAGTGTGTTTATATGTACTGTACCTATATCATCTCATTTAACCCCCCAGACCCTCACCCTTCTGCCCCTACACCCGGTGTGATGACCACCTCTGTCTTGCCTGTTATTACTGCAGAGGTCACCGGTCATGCTCCCTGGTTCCCTCGGTGCCACAGTGATCTCACAGCAAATTCCATCACCCCTTCCCTGAAATCCTCCAGAGGTTTTCCCTCTCACAAGACTCATCGTGGCACACCTGGCCCCTAGCTGACTCCTGACCTCATTCCTGACCACTCTCTTCTCTGTTTGCTTTGCTTTAGCCACGCCGACCTCCTTCTGACTCCCTGAACATAGATCTGCTCTTGTCTCAGGGCCTTTGCACATGCTCTTCGGTCTGCTGGAGCAAAGAAAGCGTTCCTGTTCACCCTATCCCAAATGGCCTGCGCCTGCTGCTCTCCACTCAACCTTGTTTCTTCCTCATAGTGCAGCATCGTTTAATGGTATATTTTAATTTTTATGCATTTGTGTGCCATTTCATTTTATATGACTTTAAGAACAACGCCCATGTTTTCTCCTCCTGTATCTGCAGGGTCTGCCATCCAGCAGGTATTCTGCAAAGTATATACTGAGTGTATAAATAAAAACCATGATGTGGTCATTAACACTATCCTTTTCAGAGCGAAGTAAAAACAGACTGATTAACATCCCAGGTCAGTAGGAAATCGAACCATGGTCAATCAGGCTCTAGAATGTTCCACAGAATGTCACTCTGCTTCCCAAGAAAGGGAAACTAACCACAGGTGCTCGCGGAGGCATAAGAGACTGTACAGCTGCTGCCTCCCAGACTGCAACGGGGTCTTGGAGTGGGAGGCACACATGGAAGTGCTTTGCCCAGGCCAGCTCCAGAAAACAGGGGACATCTGGGAAAAGTTCACTTCAGCCTGGGCTGGAACCACTGGCTATCCCCGGGGCCCTTCTTCCAAAGCTCATTACGGGCTGGAAAGGAAAATGACAACCAGATAAAACCTGGCCCTCGCCTAACAACGTCCAGTGGCACATGAGTGGCCCCGGGAACCCCTGCTGCCAGCAGCCCTGTGGCCACACGTGGGTAGAGACTGTCAATCCTCAACTGCCCCTTGTCATCAGACCTCCAGTGTCTGAGAACGAAGTCAGACGGGGTGGTGGAGGAAGCCTGCGGCACGGAGTGGGTGAGCAGCGAGAAGAGGGTCTGAAAGAGTGTGAACAGCAAGGATGAGTGGGAACCAGGTCTCTGTCTCCAGGATGGAGATGCCACACAAGGAGGAGGACTCAGGGAGGACCCCTTGAATACAAACTGGACAAGGGAGAAGTGAGGGCTGGGAGATGCCACTTATTCTCCCTGTGCTGTGTCAAATGCAAGGTCACTCACTTCCTTCTGGAAGTCCCTCCTCCTCTCCGACACTGTTTATGTGGCTGCTCTTGTATAGACTTTGTGCCGGGGTGGCTGTGCATCCTTCACATACCCTGCCTCTACATCTAGCCACCTCTCACACATGCTCCGATGGGTCTCCCACAGTGTCCACCTCTCCTTCCAACTCCTGGGTATGCACAGAGCTCTGCTCTATCTGTGGCACATGCCCACAGGGCACCCTCTCCCACCTGCTCTCTCCATGAGCCTGCCCTGCATATTCAGAGAGCATCTATCCATGTCTGGCGTAGCTACATGCTTCGGATCTCTCTTTTCTAGTTTGCTTTTCAAATCCAGACTTTCATGCATCCGCTGGTCCTGCTTCATTGTCTCCAGGACAGCGAAGCAAGAATAATTCTGTCTTCAGACCTCTGGGGGGAATCCTCCTGCAGAGAGCTTGGTGGGGAAGCCTCCTGCTTGGTCTGCTGGCCTCTCTTCAGCTGCAGTGAATGGTCCTTTGCTTGCCTGACCAGAGACATCTGATAGCCCAGAGGCCTGAACTGGCCCCTCAGGAATAGCCTAGGACAGCTCTGTCTTTGAGCTAGAGTCAAACAAGGACGTGCATTCAGAGGCTTGGGTTGCTCATTTGCTGTTGGCCCTGAGTTCCCAGCTGTGGCCACTTTGTGGCTCCCCAGAGTGAGGACGATGGAGAGGTTGCTTAGGGGCATTCCAGCAGGGGTCTCTAGCAATGGTTTGCTGGGCATTCAGCAACATGTGAGAACCTAAGCTGTTGACAGGAAGAGACGGGGTGTCTGTGTTTGGAAAGCTGCTATTCCAGTGGAAGGCATGTGATTCCCTCCTCCGCCATGCTCCCAGGTTTTAGGGAAACAAGATACACATAGCAAAGCTCTGGTAGACTGGAAGGGAGTCAGGCCTGGGCTTTGCTAGGGTTCTGCCACTTTGAAGTTAGTTAGGCTGAGTTCCATTTCTTAGCCTAGGTTGTAAATCAACGTAAAGAATATCTCATTCATATTGTTGAGATTAAATGAGATAATTCCATGTTAGTGTTATATAAGCTGCTCCTTTACAATTGTCTAGAAATCATAAAAGCGCAAATTAGTATAGTACAAATTGTGCATGTGAGGCTCGGAACAACCCAGAGGCAGATAGCAATCATACTGTAATGGGGTAAATTAGGGAAAATTCCCTGGTGAGAGGGTATTTGGAAAAGCATCACCACCTAGGCAGGAAAATTCTATCTCAAAGATGCCTCTATAGCTTTGGACTTCTAGAAAGTCAAACAAGAGAAGGAAAGACATAAACATTCATTGAGCACCTACTACATCCCGAGTACCTTACATATACTGGGTACCTACTGCATACCACGTGCCATATATATATGTATATGTATGTGTATGTATGTATGTATGTATGTGTATATATATATATATATATATATAGTGTTCTGTTGCCTTCCAACAACAATCCTAGGTCCATATTGTTATTTATACTTAGCATAAACACATTTCCTGAAGCTTCGGAGATGGTGTCTGACCCAGCCTATCATACTTCCAAATTTGTGATCTTGTGGTGATGTCAGCTTGCATGAAACTTCCAGGCACAGACAAGCTCGGCTGGCTTATCACAAAACATATGGGTTGTGGAGCAAAGGAGGGGGTTGACAGTTGAAGAGAAGAGACAAATGGACAGGGAGGCAGGTGGGCAGGGCTGGTAAGAGAGAAGCCATACCCATCTCAACAGCTTCCCTTAATGCCTGCCTCTCCTCCATGATTGTCAGCCAAACTGCATGTCATCACAGGAAGTGAAAACTCCAGCAGCTCAATTGTAGGTTACTAGGACACCCAAAGGAGGGGCCACTCCTCAGTCGGCATCAGTCGCCATGGTAACCAGCATGCACCCGGCAGCCCCTCTGGAATACCTGGCTTACTCCAGGTTTTAAGAGACACAGCACAAGATACACACTAACTCTGCGGACAGAGAATGGTCCGCTATTGTGTTTTGAGAATGAATGGAATTTTGAGAACCAAGGACACTCTTCCAGCACAGCAGCTCCCGGAATCGGATTCTACACACGCCTTTCCTTCCTTGCTTCCTATTTTCTTTTTGTGGTGCGTGTGTCTTACCACGCTCCTCTCCTCACTGATCCCATACAGGCACCTATGTCTGTGACCCAGCCAGATCAGGCTGGAAGTGTCACTCAGTGCTGCTAGAAGCTGCTGCGTTCAATAATGACTGGGATAAGCCGGGCGGTGGTGGCGCACACCTTTAATCCCAGCACTCGGGAGGCAGAGGCAGGCGGATCTCTGTGAGTTCGAGGCCAGCCTGGGCTACCAAGTGAGCTCCAGGAAAGGCGCAAAGCTACACAGAGAAACCCTGTCTCGAAAAACCAAAAAAAAAAAAAAATGACTGGGATAAATAAGCAAGCTTCTTTGGCCCTCGTGGGGTCACCAACCTCCTAGAAAGCTCCAAGCCTCAGGTGCCATGGCAATAACCTATACATGCCCCACCTTCCTTCTCATGCCCAGGCCATCCCTGCTTCAGATCGGCTCATTCTGCAGGTGCCCACCTGTACACTTTAATGTGTCATCTAAGATGGGGGATGTGTGCTGGAAAACCTTCACACATGATGGTGCTAAGATGTAGGACTTCTAAGGTGTAACCAGATCATGACAGCATAGATTCATGGTTAGTTATGGTGGGGGCAGCTTCCCGATAATGCATGAGTTAAGCCCCCTCTCTCATGTATGTTCTCCTGACCCTCCACTTTCCCCCCGCAGAAGGTCCTGAGCAGACTGGCCCCTCAGTCTCAGACACCCATATTCCAGAAGTGTAAGAAATACATTTCTGTTCTTCATAAATGACCTCTTTGTGGCATTGTGTTATGGCGACACCCAGGGAGCTAAGACACAAGCCCAAACCACCCTTTGTGTAGTGTTTGAGTTTGGGACAGCAAGCGTAGCAAGCCAGGTCGTGATGGGGAAAAGATCGGTCACCGGGAGCCTGTGCACAATTAGCTTAGTTCTTAGTTTATTTTGTGAATTTATTTTATTTTTAATTGTGTATGTGTGTGTGTGTATGTATGTGTGTGCACACACGCGTGTATGCATACATGTGGTGCAAGTAGCCCCTGAGGCCAGAAGAAGATGT
>CABHPP010063003.1:0-10085 GCA_902168425.1 Peromyscus attwateri | reverse complement strand
TGCCCTGTGTCCCGGGTTTGTTCAGCTGCTTTCCTTGATGCCAAAGGAAGTCAGCTGTGGCCAGTGAGGTGATGTCAAGCAGGCAGCATGTCAGGCTCGGAAGCTGAGTGTCTCACTTTCCTGCTCTTCACTAAGAAAGGTATTTTAGAAACAAGCATTTGCATAGCATCTGGAGGAGCCAGGCATTTTTCATGGTGCTAGGGATAAAACTCAAGGCCTCATACACACCAGGCATACACAGTCACGATTTTTTTTAAGAAGGAAAAAATATCCTTATGTTATCAAGGATTGAAAGACAAAAAGGTATTAAGTATTAAAATACAAAGAAAAAGGAAATCACAAGTGACGGAGTATGAGTTTGGAGGATTAAACAGCAGTGTTTCTCTCTAGAGTCACTCAGTTCTGTGAGCTCATCGCGGGTAAAGGGGGTTTAGCGCAGCACTTTGAATCTCACTACCAACATATAGTGTGGCTGGTAGCCGAGAAGTACATTTCACGATGTAGACAAATGTCACTGTGACTCATGGAACAGAGAGTGAGTTACTGGAAATTCTCTCTCAACCTGACACCCACTTGTCATGGTTGCCTAAACTTCGTTAGGAATCATGTCATAGGTAAAGGAGAAGCAGGATGCTGATTCACCAATGACAATAACAAGATGGTATTTGTAGTATTCCTTGGGGTAAGAATCTACCAGTTCAAAGGCACCCAGTTTTCTACGTAATTTATAAAATGACTTTTCCTTTGGAGCAGCGTTCTTTCCTCTCTGAACACTGACTTCCTTTTGTTTCCTTGCATATTGCTGCCCTGTTAGGAATATGTCATTGCGACATCAGCAGGCTCTCTCCCAAAATGAAGATTCCTGTAGGAAATTCACCATGAAAGGTTCAGAAAGCCTTTTGGGAACCGTCATGTGAGTCAAAACAATGAGAAACTAAGACATTTAAAAGATATTTTATACTCACTATAAAACAAAAAAACCTAAAACTGATTTTATATGGAAAAAATTATGAAGAGTACTGATAGTTAAATTGTTACATAAGCCAGGCATGGTGACCCACACCTTTATTCACAGCACTCAGGCAACAGAGGCAGGCAGCTGTCTGTGAGTTCAAGGCTGGAGACAGTCTACATAACAAGTTCCAGAACAGAGCCAGTGCTACATAGTGAGATCCTGTCTCAAAAGAAAAAAAGTATATAAGTATACAAGAAATTTTAATTCCATGTTTTTTCCTTTTTCTTCATATGTCAAAACTAATTTTTTGGCATTGGTTTCCTGGTTCCCCAGGTAATAGCCAGTTACTTTATAAAGATCTGAATTGTAGGTTATGGATGCAATTAACCTGTTGTAACTTAATCTATACTACATTTATTATTTTGTATAATAAAGAATGCAAAGTAAAGAGACTGTCAAAGGGTCTTGGTGGTGTTGAATGTCACACAGATTAGGTCTGTTCATTTGGTAGGGTGAACAGTGGTGACAACCCACTTTCTCACAGGGACACATGCCACGCTTGAGGAAGAAGCTCTAAATCAATGGCTGCATTCCTCTAAGCATTTACTGAGCATCCATATTATCTACGGTTTTAGTGCTCGCAGCTTTCAGCATCAGAAATATAAAGACCTCAAATCTTTTTATAAAAAGACCCATAAATAAAAATACAAATCTTACAGCCTAATGGAAGAAAAGGATGAGCGAAAGGATTAGTGCACAGTGAAAGACCAGGACGTCCCAGTCTCTTCGAGACCCTGGTCTCTGTATCAGGTGACTCATTCCTTATTTACATTGTTACAATGGCAGATTCTATCATGATCATTGCTACGGTTTGTCTCCTGCAAGGCACATGCACAAGTTTAGAACCCACGGTGGCAGCTGTTGGATGGTGAGGCTGCTGAAAGGGGATCAGGTCTTCAAGAAGCCTGACTGTCTTTCTTGCAGACTGAGCTAACTTCTGTTGTTGTGTGTTCTTGTTTGCCTAAGGTGTCATAGTTTCTACAAGAGTGACTTCTTAGGGAGCAAGGCCAACCCTGTGCTTTGGCTTTTTAAGTGTAAGTACTCATCCTTTCTGCTTCTGCTACAGTGCCACGTAGAAAGCACTCACCAACAGTGAGCAGCAGCCAGCACTGTGCTCTTAGGACTCCCCAGTCTAGTGTTGGGAGATTGATGAAATTGTTATGATAATCGACCTCTAGATCAATGGTTCTCAAACTGTGGGTCATGACCCCTTTGGAAGTTGTATATCAGATATTTAAAATTCAATTTATAAAAGTAGCAGTTGAATATCAGATAGTTACATTATAATTCATTACAGTTGTAAAATAGCAACAAAATCATTTGATGGTTGGGGGTCACCACAACATGAGGAACTATATCAAAGGTCCGCAGCATCAGGAAGGTTGAGAGCCACTGCTAGATAGACACATGCCATTGTCTCCACCCTTAAGAGTCAACACAGTTGGTTTTCTGTAATAGTCTCTGTCTGATGCAAAGACAAGTTTCTTCAATGAGGGGTAAGAGCTATACTTATTTGTGAATAAAAAAATTAGTATTTAGAATACAGTTAAAGATTGTGTTGATTTAGTAAAGTAGGAGTAGTAGGCTCCCTTCTAAGATCCACGATGTCACCAGCTCCACATAGGCTTCAGTATGAGGCATGATTTCCTTCCCGTTGAGCAATTGCCACCAAGATATGAACATCTCTATTGCACCCTTAGGAATATAGTACCACACTGATTGTTGTTGAGGTTCGTTAAGTGTCACAGCTAGGTAGGACTTTAAAGAACAAGTAATTGTGGGGTACAGAGCCCCAACTGATATATCAATAATACAGCTCCTGTGCCCCAAGGCTCGGGAAACATCTTGGAAAATAGAGCAGAAAGATTGTAGAGCCAGAGAACCAGGAAATCCATTGTGAAGTTGTGTCTCCTAGCCTACAAATGTCAGAAAAGTTACATCCATGAAGTCTCACCAACTTGGCTACCTAAATATGACTCAAACAAGAACAACCCAATAGACATGCCAACATGGAAGTGGGAAAGCTCACAAGGCCTCACACCTAGAAAAAGAACTATAGGTAACTAAGGAATGCTAAGAACAGGCTAAATTATCTGCCTTAGAGGTAAGCCCCTAACTATGTATCCAATACCATGCGGTCAGCCCCAAATCATAACCATATACACATAAGTAACAAGGAGCAGAATGAGTAGGTTGTGTGTGCATTTTAAACACATATACAGGAAAAAGGGGTCATGATTTCAAGAGAGTAAGAGGGAACATGCAGGAGGAGTGGACGGAAGAAGGACATAGGGAAAATGATATGATATTTTAGTTTTTTAACTAATAAAAGTTAATACCTGGGCATGTCCACCACCTGACTAAAGGACCCCCTTTCAGGAAGGTGTCTGCCTAAGCTATGTGCTAACGGGCTAAAAGAATTAACGATTCCTTTCATGGGTTATGTGTTTTTCCTTCCTCCAATTCCCACCCCTAGTGTAGTCCCTGAGAGCCACAGTAAGGTGCAGCTGGACCACTGCTTACGTCCTTTCCGGCATAACTTCTAGTTCATCTTTCTCTTTCAGGTGCCATTCAGAGCCTGAGTATGTGTTCTCTGGTATTTGGAACTCCTTATTCTTTCTCGAAAGCTGCCATCCCCACTGTGTGGCTGCCTGTCCACCACAAGGCTGGCCGGCACACTGGCTTAGCTCGGTAGCATGGCTTGTTTTCCCTTCTCTTCCCCATTCTCCTTTAGGCAGTTGCCAAGGTTTGCAGCTTGCCTGCCCTGGGGTTGTGTTTCAAACTCTAATAATACTGTCCTCAAGCTTTCATTTGAATCTGTTCTTAAAAGTCTTTAAGGAGATTGAGAACCCCAAGAGGGAATACCAATATCACTGCCATCACCTGTTTTCGTTGTACATTACCCAGTCTCCAGTATTTTATTTTAGCAACAGAAAACAGATGAAAGCAATCACCAATAACAACTTCTACAAAAAGTGAATGATGATAAAACTTGTAAAAATAACCTTTCCAGGGTGGCATAGCCAATACGCGACAGCAGAGGCAGAGCTTGAACATAACCAGTGTGGCTTTGTGCTAGCTTATTTCAAAGAAGGAAGGTCAAGGGAGTCTGAATGGGGTGAAATTCAAAAAGTAAATGTTCATGCAAAGACTAGACAAATGACAAACCTTTCTGTAAAGACAAAATAACCAGAAGAAATGGAGTGTGCAACCCAAGGAGGACCAGTCATTCAGGGAGACTATGCCAGAAACAGCAGCACATCTAGCTGAGCGGGCCATCTTGCCACTAACTGTGGTGGCACTACCCGAGCTGAGTCTGCACTACAAAAGGGACCAGATGATCCACTTTTGTAAGACACTGCGGAGATCAAAACTGGCCTTTGGAAGCTCCTGGACTACTCAGAGTAAGCAAATGCTGGCTAGGGCCCAGGTGGAGTGCAGAGAAATGGTAAGTGACAACAGACGGTAACTGTCATAGCCTGCCTTCTGTCGCTGCTGTAAAACAATGACCAGACCCAAATGGGGAGAAATGGTTTCGTTGGCTTACGGGTTACAGTCCTTCATTGAAGGAAGCTAAGGCAGAACTGAAGCAAAAGAAGAACATGCTTACTGGCTTGTTCCCGGGCTCATATCCAGCTACCAATTTTCCTAAATTTTCCTAAATCCTACAACCATAGGGGGTTGGGCTCTCCTCCATCCATTAACAGTCAAGAAAATGACCCCACGACCATTCTCACAGGCCAACATGGTGGTGGAGAGTCCTCAGCTGAGATCCTCTCTTGCCAGGCACGTCTAAGTTGATATGGAAGGTAACTATGACAGTATACACGGTCACTCCGTGTTATTTTCCCCATGACACCATTTAAACTCATTTATTTCCCTAAAATTCAAAGATAATTAATGATACTTTCACTATAGTAAGCCAGGCCACCATGATCTCTCATAACTTCAAATGCCTCCCAAACGATCACTGAGAACTGTGTAAAGGAAGAATAGAGACTTGCCCTATACGCATCAAGGACAAACTTTACAGAACACTGCTTGCTGGAACCAGGCTTCAGTCCAACCCCAAAAGCTCATCTACTAGGGTCAAGCACTTGCCAATACTCTAGTAACAAGGTCACTCATTTCTGGGAGAGGAAATCAAAACCAAACCCTGTCCTTTCCTGGCAGAAACACTTGCCCATCTTTTCTCCCGAACACCTGCCCATACCCTGGGTCATTCTATCGCTACCCTTAGAAGGATCTTTGGTCCATTCTGTCCTCCTCTGTAAGGAACTTCCCTCTCACCATCATTTGAACTGGAGTATCTTATTCTCACCTTAAACTAAAACAGCAATCTTCCTGGACCCCAAGTGCCTTCCCACTACTTTATCTGCCCAGTAGATTCCTTTTTTCTTCAATGTATCCCTATCCACCATCCTCACCACCCCCTGACCATCTCCTCCATGATACACCACAATCTACTTCCTATTCCCACCACTTGATGACTCACCCAAGGACCGTCCTTCTGCCTCATCACACAGTCTGGCCTTGGGAGCCTTGGGAGCCTTGCGAGCCTTGCTCATTTTGCAGCATCTGCTGCCCCCAAACACAATCTCCCATGGACCCTGCCTGTGGGCTACATGACACATACTGCTCGGCTCCCTCCTCCATCCCTCCACCTCCATCTCCTCTAACCTCTTCTGACTTGGCTCCTCTGGCTCTGTCCAGGCTCCATCTCATAGCCTCTTTTCTTTCCTTCCCTTCACACGTTGATGGTGGGTGACCTTGTCCACTCCCATGTCTTAACTATCACCTAGATGCCTATGATTCCAAAATCAACATCTCTAACCCAAACAGCCTCTTGAGGCTAGGTCTCTGTGTTGAACAGTCTAGCAAAAGCCCTCCTGTGGGGTATTTGAATACACAGCCCTCACCACCCCCAGCCTCTGCCACTTCTTGGTTTCTCAGTTCTAATGATGGAACCCAAACCAGAAATCTGCTCCAACATTTCTTCCTTACACACAGCCAAGAGTAACATCTCACATTCTACCTCCACAAAGCCCCCAAACTCAGCCTCTTAGTTTAGGTATCTGAGTCATACTTATGATCAAAATCTAACTGGAGTCAGTGCCTCCAAAGCTGGCATCCCACCCCCCTCTTTATCTTGCACTGGTTCCTCAGCAGCCACCACTGCCCACAGGGTACACTTGGAATCTACAGCCTTCAGTGTCTAAACAGAACATCTTTCCACAGTCATCAAGTGTGACAAACGTGGCTTGATTTATATTAACTATTTCTAGTATGTTGATAAGAACAGTAATAGATGTGTGCTCTTTTTAGTGCCAGGAATGCATATAAAGCAATTTTAATTGGATTTCAAAATCTAACATGATTTCATTTCTCTTGAAACACCATGGTCAGTTTTTTACCCAATTCCAAGTTTACATACTCATACTTTGCCTAATAAGATCATTGTTAGAACAATATTTTAGACCCAATTATAATATGCAAATGATTTACAATGAAATGAATTTATCTGGTAATGTTGAAAAGAGACAAAACTCCACTTTAATTCTCACTTTATCTACAAGGGACTCATCTGTTAATAGAGTATTCTTGGGGCTTTTTCAGTTAGAATTATCCAAAACAAAAATCAGAATCATTTTATTAGAATTGAGAAAGGCATGCCCTGCAGGGGAGAGAGAATGACAGGCCACATCTCAGCCATTACCTTAGTAGCTTTGGGCAACTTATTTAATGCTTCTTGACCTGATTATTCAGTTGAAAAAATAGATATAAAAATATACATATAATGAACCAAATAAGATATGGCATGTGTCTGGCTCACACAGTCTTCAGAAGTGTTAACAGGACTCTCATCGTCCCCTGGGAATCACAGTGGAATGCATTTTGCATTAACCTCATGCTGACAATGCTTGGACATAAAACTGCCCAACAATACAAACCTCTGTCTTCGGAATATTGTGAGAGGAGTGAACTTTGACAGGCTAAACAAATGCACGTACACACAGCAACACATGTAATAGAATTTTACCCATCCCCCTGAGTAGCTGGCTTTTCTTCTTTCCAACCACCAGAAGTGAAGAGGGAGGCCCTAGTATGAAGACAAAAAAGCTCTGGATAAACACACATGTATGCTTTTCTTACAAAGTACTTCCTTATTTATGTACGTTTTGTAACTCACTTTAAAATCAAAACATGCTAATCCAACTCAAGAGAGTTGCTCAAGAGAGCAGCACAAAGAACTATTCTTCAGCAAACTCACTGTGAACCACATTACAGGTGTTCTACTTCAAATTAAAGGGGACTGTACTCCTGAGATCTGCTAAGACTCCCATGGTGCTAGAGACTACCCAATGTTATAAAATAATTGTAAAGGATATTCCACAAAACTGGAGCTTAAGAAACTACTGATCCAAAACACAGAGACCAGCTCCTTTCCAATGCTATGATAAGCTACAGTATAGGTTGCTTGACTGAAGTGGAATTTGAACAGAAACATTTAAAGTTTAAATAAAAACAAAATGGTCAACTGGATACAGGAAAGAGATCAATGGGTATGAACCAGAATTCAGATAAGAAGTTTTACCTACATTTTCTGGCACTAAACTTAAATTTTGTGCAGAATATGTTGATATGGGAAAACATTTCTAGGTACTATACCTTATTTACAATCCAAGATTTATCATCAGGTGAAGATGGAGCTGAGCCACAGAGTGCTTACCTAGCATGTAAAGGCCCTGCCAGCATCCCTTTCCCCCCATAAAAAGAGAATAGAAAAATAAATAAGTAAATAAATTTGCTGGGTGTGGAAGTAAATGCCTGCGATCCTGCAGTTCCAGCACTGGAGAGGGGAGGCCAGCCTGGGTTACATAGCCAGCACAGTCATAAAAAAAAAAAAAAAAACAGAGTAAACATGATGATTATCATCAATGACAAAAGTGCTTAAAGTGTCCCTAGGACTTGTATGGGTCCAGATAGGTCTCCCCATGCCATCACAGTTGTTTGTGTGGTACATAAATTGTACTCACCAACATCATTATCATCTCAGCTATGCAGATTATTCTCATAAAATCTACATCAATTTTAATAACAAATGAAATGGAAAGAACATGTGAGTGTATTTATAAGATGATCAAGAAGTTGAAAATTCCTGTAGCATGAATTGCTAAACAGTCTTATTAATAAAAAACCCAGAACCAGATATTGGGGTGAATTCTGAAAGATCAGAGAAGCAGAACAAGCCACAGCCAACCTCAACTTACTGACTCCTCAGCCGATTCTGTTTCCATGAATCCTCAGACTGAAAACCTGTGAGTCCTCACATGGAAGGGATCTCAGCTGAACTGCTACTAAAAAGCCTAAAAGCTTAAAAGCCTCTAGTTCCTGGTCCTCACACCTTATATACCTTTCTGCTTCCTACCATCACTTCCTGGGATTAAAGGCATGTGTCTTTCCCAAGCAAGACATAAGATCTCAAGTCCTGGGATTAAAGGTATGTGTCCTTCCCAAGCAAAGACATGAGATCTCAAGTGCTAGGATTAAAGGTGTGTGCCACTACACCTGGCTCTGTTCCTAGTGTGGCCTTGAACTTACAGAGATCTGGATGGATCTCTGCCTCTGGAATGCTAGGATTAAAGGCGTGTGCCATCACTGTCTGGCCTCTATGTCTAATCTAGTGGCTGTTCTGTTCTCTGACCCCAGATAAGTTTATTAGGGTGCACAATATATTGAAGGGACACAATAGATCATCACAATGTCCTACATCCTAGTGACATCATAGCTGTCATAGAAGAACCCATTATTCCTTTATTTGTAGCAATGCTAGCCTAATAGGAGAAGCCACAGTCAACCTCAACTTACCAATGCCTTAGTCTCCAAAGAGACCTACTTCCTGTATACCCACGCCTATATGCCTTTCTGTTCTGTGATTTCACTTTCTCTCTCTGCCCAGCTACATCACTTCCTGTCTGTCTGTACAGACCTCTAGACCTTTATGGTTAGTGCTGGGATTAAAGGTGTGTGCCACCATGCCCCTGGCTCTGTTCTCCAGTGTGGCCTTGAACTCACAGAGGTCCGGATGGATCTCTGCCTTCCAAATGCTAGGATAAAAGGCATGAACTACCATTGCCTGACTTCTATGTTTACCATAGTGGCTGGCTTTTTCCTCTGATCCTCAGATAAGCTTTATAAGGGTGTACAATATTTTGGGGGACAAATATATCACCACAACATCCTATGTCCTAATGACATCATAGCTGCCACTGAGGAACCCATTATTCCTGTATTTGTAGCAATGCTAGCCTAAAAAAAAAAAATCAGCTGAAATGCCAACCATATAAAAATATATGCAGTTATATATAATATGAGATATCTGATCAAGATAATAAGCCATAACTGATTTCTGCTATACTAAACTGTTTTGTCAGGTTTGGTTTTTATTTTTGTTTTTGTTTTTTGTTTTGTATGGTGCTAAGGTTTGAAGTCAAGGCCTTGCCCATGCAGGCAGATCTGTAGTCCCTCACTGTTATTTTAGACAGCAGTCCTTCTACTGAGCTTTTTCTAAGTTTCCTGTGAAACACCATGCTGTGATCGACTGACTGAAGGCTCCTGGTGTGCACCAAGTCTCCTGACTATGTCCATGACTAGCTTAGACCATCAGGGTTGGTGTGAGTACATTCCTAAGTTCCCACAGTATCAGAGTGGCCTACCAGTGTGCTTCTCACATGTCTGTGGTGCTAAGCGATGAATGCCTCTACTCTTTTATTGCAGACTTTCTTTTTATTTTAGACCAATGAAGTCAGTGAAAAGCCAGAACTGTATCTGATATGTGTATCTGTACATTGAGATGGACCCCTTAGGAGAGGAAGGCCCTTCCTTGCTCTACAGTCATGAAACACAACAGATAATTCTGCCGTCTCAAATTATAACCAGAAGCTGAGTATAGCGACACATGCCTGTCACCACAGCACTTGGGAGGCTCAGACAGGAAGATATAGACTTGAGGTAAGCCTGGGCTACAGAAGGAGAAACCATCAAAAAATGTAAGATGAATTTAAAAAAA